>JAQZBX010037841.1:0-23634 GCA_029593785.1 Cabassous unicinctus | reverse complement strand
ACTTTGGCCCCTATCCTTCACCATATATAAAAATTAACACAAAGTAGATCAAAGACTTAAATGGAAGAGCTTCAATTATAAAATTATTAGAGAAAAGATAGGAGTTTATCTTCATCATCTTATATTTGGTATATGATACTTATACCAGCCACTAATAAAAAAAATAAGGTGACTTTCATCAAAAGTAAAACCTTTGTGCTTCAAAAGATATATCAAGGGACTGTAGCAGGAACCATCATAATGGCAATATCTTATATCTGATGAGACTTGAATCTTCAATATATAAAGAACTCTTATAATCAATAATAAAGAAAAACAACCCAATTAAAATGAGAAAAAGACCTTAATTAACATTTTCCAATGAAGATATTATACAAATGACCAATAAGCATATTAAAAGATGTTCAACCTCAAGAGTCATTGGGAAAATGCAAGTAAATCCACAGTGAGATTCCACTTAGCCATTAGGATGGCTGGAATGAAAAGTCATATAATTACAAGTGTTGGCATGGACATGTCAAAATCAGAATGTTACATTGATGGGTGGAATGTAAAATTTGGTAGCTGCTTTTGTAAAACAGTAAAAAATTTCCTCTAATGACAAAAATAGGGTTATCTGGTGACATTGCAAATCAACTTGTAGGTATATGCCCAGAGTAATGAAAACACATGTCCACACACAAAAAATTTTCACACAAATCTGTGTAGCAGTATTATTCACAATAGCCAAATGTGTTAACAAAACAAATGCCTACCAACTGATGAATGGATAAACAAATTGTGATATAGCCATACGCTAATATTCATCCACTCATGAAAAGGAATGACATACTGATAAATGCTTCATCATGGATGGATATTGAAAACATGTAAGTGAAAGAAGCAAGTCACATAAGACTAAATCTAAGATGAATCCATTCATATATGCATTCAGAAAAGGGAAATCTACAGGCATAAGAAAGTAGATTGGTGGTTGTTTAGGTCTGAGAGTGATAAGTGGGTAGAATGCTAATAGGGTAAAGGTATGGAGTTTATTTTCAATTAATAGGTTTTATCTTTTATAGCAGTTTTAGGTGTAGAGAAAAAATTGAGCAAAATGTGCAGAGAATTCCCATATACCAACTCTCCTCCCACATACAGTTACCCTATTATTAGCTTCCTGCATTAGTGCAGTATATTTATTAAAAAGATGAAACAATATAGAGGCATTGTATTAACTAAAGTCCATAGATTACATTAAGTGCATAGTTACATTCTTTGTGTTTTATTGTTTCATGGCTTTTGACAAATGCATAATGTAATGTTTCCACCATATAATACATTACAGAATAGTTTTACTGCCTTAACATCTGCTCCATCTATTAATCCTCATGCATATACCCTTGCAACCACTGATATTTTTACTTTCTCCACAGTTCTGCCTTTTTCAGAATGTCATACGGTTGCAATCATACACTATATTTGCCTATTCACTGATTAATTTCACTTAGCAATATGCATTTTAGACCTCCATGTCTTCTTGGGCCTAGATAACACATTTATTTTTATTGCTGAATAATGCTCCAATATAGGAATGTACCACCACTTAATTATGCATTCAACCATTGAAAGACATTGTTTTTGCTTCCAATTTTTGGCAATTACTAACAATGTTGCTATAAACATTAATGTGCAGGTTAAATACTAAAATAAGTTTTCAACTCATTTGTGTAAATACCTATGAGCAGCATTGCTGGATAGTATGGCAAACCCATGTTCAGCATTAGAAGAAACTGCCCAACAGTTTTCTAAAATGCCTGTAATATTTTGCTTTCTCACCAACAGTAAATGATAGTTCCTGTTTCTCCACATCTGCACCAGCAATTGGTGTGGTCAGTGATATTTATTTTAGCCACTCTAATACATGTTAATTGCATCTAGGGCTTCTTCATGAGGTGAAGGAAATATACAAAAATAGACTGTGGTGATGGTTGAAGATATGTGTGAATATACTAAAAATAATTGAATTGTGCACTTTAAATAGGTAGATTTATGAGATGTGAATTTTATGTCAATAATGCTGCTTAAAATAACAATAGTACAATTATTTAAAATGTGCTATCACTAGTTATAAAAAATTTTCCACACCAATGCAAGGTGTTGTTGGTGGGGTGGTGTATGGGAATCCTGAATTTTATTCATGATCATTCTGTAAACCCACAACTTCTCTAATAAAGAAAGAATCTAACTCACCTGGCAGCCCACACTAAACACTTTAGTGGATTCCAATGTATTAGAATATATTTTATTATATATTGCCACAAAAAACAGAACAATATGCTTCTAAGATAGATATTTTATTTTTTAAAAAGGAAAAGAATTACTGTGGATGATGTGGAGAAATTGGAACCCTCATATTTTGCAGGTGGAAATATAAAAGGTTGAAACCATTGTGGTAAACAGTTAAATGATCCCTCAAAAGTTAAATTTATCGCTGGCACTGAGGGATTACTACCAAGCATAGACTGGTGATACAACTGGGTAAAGACCTTGAATAAAAGGGGGAAAAGGTAAAGACAAATGCATTTATATGGCTAAGAGACATTAAAGTGAGTTGGGAGGTCATCAGAGAGGTAATACTTATGCACATCTCAGTAAGATCTCATAGACAGCCAAAGTGGACAATACCCCAAATAGTGGGGCTTCTGGGGGCTATGGAGACACCCAGGTCCTGCAGTCATGGTGGATAACTCCAGATTTTGGTGCCTTGCCAGTGGTCCATACTTTGGAGATTGTGCCTCCAAGTGTGACAGAGTTGGACTCAGATGTGACTTCTCTATATATGCCTCTTCTGACCCTTTTGTTTGAACCTATAATTGGTGCTGGAGTTGGTAGGTGTATGTCTAGGAGACTTCAATCTCTGAGCTGGCCATGTTCTGGCTGCACCCTGAGCCTCAGAGGAGTTGCAGCACCTACTCTCCAGTTCAACTCACCCTGGACAGCTGATGGGGAGGTGAGGATGGACAATCACCACACCAAGGACCTAAGAGAGTCTACAACTGCATGCAAGAGAGTCCCATTCATCAGACATATGGGATCAAAGTCCCCTCTCAATTTGAGGTGGAGTGGGCATCACCATCCCAGAATCCTCAGGATTGGTGAATATAATATGGACTATAGTAGACTTACTGGTGTTCTATAGACTTATTTTGATTCTAGCAATGGAAGAAATTATATCATTGATGTGGAGACAGGGGCTACCAGAGTTGCTGAAGTCAGGGAGGGGGAAAAAGAGGAATAATATGGGGGCATATTATTAGGACTTGGAATTGACCTGTTTGACATTGCAATGACAGATATGGGCCATTATATATCCTGCTATAGTCTACATAATTGCATAGGACAGAGTGTAAACTACAATGTAAACTATAGTCCATGCTTAGTGGCAATGCTCCAAAATGTGTTCAACAATTGCAATGAATGTATCACACTAACGAAAAAATTTGTCAATATGGGGAAAAGTGGGAGGTCTAGGGAGTTGGGCATATGATAATCCCTTATTTTTTTATGTACCAAGTTATTTAATCTAAGTATCCTTTAAAAATAATTTTTAAAAAAATTTTAAAGTTAAATTTAGAATTACCATGTGACCCAGATATTTCACTCCTAGGTAAATACCTCAAAGAATTGAAAAGTTTTTTAAACAAATACATGTTCATGAATGTTCATGTCAGCATTATTCACAGCAGCCCAAAGGTGGGAACAACCCTGATGTCTTTGAATGGATAAAGTGGATAAACCAATGGTGGCCTATTCATACAATGGGATATTGCAAAGCCATAAAAAGCCATGCAGTACAGATACATGATACAAATGTTATACTAAGTGAAAGAAGCCTGACACAAAAGGTCACATATTGTATGTTTCCATTTATATTAAATGAGCCAAAGAGGTAATTCACAGATAAGTTGAAGCTCATTAGTGTTTGTCAGGGTCTGGAGAAGGGATTGGGACTGAAACCTTAGTGGTACAGGGCTACCTTTTGGTATAATGAAAATATTTTGGATTTATAAACAATTGTTGTGCAACATTGTGAATGTACTAAATGACACTGAATTCTCTATACTGTAACATGGATAATTATATGTTTTGTGAATTTTACTTCAATAAATATGTCAAAAAACAATTCCTTTCAAATAAGAAATATAAAATATACTTATACTTGACCAAATTAAGACTTTCAAAAACCAATGCTTTTGGTTAATGAGGTTAATGTGGATATTTATTTTATTGGGGAAATTGAATATTGACATTTATTTTAAGTAACTTTTGGTAGACAATATATCATGTTCAGTTATGTGGAAGTGGTATTCTAGAGCAGAAAACTGTGCAGATACTATGCACCATTTTATTGATCAAATTATAATAGGGACTACTTCATTTATTTTTTAATAGCTGTCATCACTTGCAATAATCAGAAGCCAATTAATGTAAAGCCAGCAATATATTAAATTTCATTTTTCTCATTATTCTGACAAGTACTCATGTGGCTTTCCAATACCGCACATTACTTTCAATTGAAACACAGTTTATAGAGGTTGTGTTTCATACATTAGTTTTCCACAGCCTCTGTCAGAACTTACCACAAACTTGGTGGGTTACAACCACACAAATTTATTCTGTTAGAGTTCTCCAGGTCAGAAATCCAAAGTCAGTTTCACTTGTCTGAACCCTAAGTGTCACCTGGTCTGTAACTCCTCTGGAGGCTTTAAGAGAGAAAATGTTTCATTGCCTTTTCAGTCTCTAGAGCTGTATTCCTTGCCTTTTCAGCTTCTGGTGGCTCATAGCATTCCTCCACTTTTGGTCCCTTCCTCCATCATCTGTGTACTTCAAAATTTCTTGAATTTTCTGTCTCTACTGTGGTTGTAACATCACCTTCTCTCTTCTGTGTAGTCATATCTATGTCTGACTCCTTCTTATAAGAACACTTGTGTAGAATTTAGGACCACTGGTATAATCTGGGATAATATATTCATCTCAAGATCCTTAACTTAGTTACAAATACCATTTTCCTATATTGTTTAACATTCATCTTTTCCAGGGTCTAAGAACTAGATATATTTGAGGGTCCAGGAACAATTATTCAGTCCACCATAATCAAAATACATTCCACCTGGTGAAAACAGCCACCCAATTATATATGTCTTAGTTTCCTGGCTGCTGTGACAAATACAACACAATGAGTTAGCTTAAACAATAGGGACTTGGGGATTCATGGTTTCAGAGGCTAGAAGGTTTGTGTCATTCCAGGGTTGGTGGCATTCTGGCTCAGTGCAAATCTTTGAGTTCCTTGACTTTCCCGGCACATGGTAATGCCCTCTTCTTTCTTTTCTGTGTTCCATGGACTTCCTTGTTCTGGCTCCATCCACAGCTTTCTCCTTTATAGGTCCTCTAGTAATAGGATTAAGACACAAGCTGATTAAGTTGGCTGCATGTTAACTAAAAATAACAGCTTCAAAAAGTCCTGTTTACAATGTGTTCACACCCACAGAAATGGTACTAATATTAAGAACAGGCTTTTATTTCTGGGGTACATCATTCAGCCTGCTGCTATATTTTAATATATGATTTTGTAAAATGAGTAGATCAAGGCAAGAAGACTGAGCTCTAAACCTGGTTCTTCTGTATGTTTAGGACCTGGCCCTGTGGAAAATTATTGAAACTCTCTATACATATCTGTTTCTTCACCTAACAAGGAAGGAAAATGATGAGATCACTTATTTTAAAATTCATATTTTAAAAATGAAAACAATGCCTTTAAATAAGTGACACCCCATTAAAAAACTGGTAAAAACAGAGAGGTGATGATTACCATCCTGGGTCCAACTGGTTAATTCCAGCTGGGGTTGAAAGCTCAGCTCACCATGGAGAGAATATGAGGTTGACAGGATGGCTGCCTGGCCCTGATTTGTACTGCCTCCTTCATACTCACTGTTTCCAAGTGGGTGTGAAAAGCCCACCTCACATGGGTCCTCTTTGACAAAATGGATGACAGGAAAATTTGGTGCTTAGTAGCTGAGTCTTTCATCATCTTGTTTAGTCACATGAATACTGAGTGGAATGGAGGCTCAGCTCTGTATTCAGTCTCCTAGCTCCCCATGGCAGGGAATTGGGGTACCAACCTGCTTCTTCAGGGCAGAGATGGAAGAACACCTCCTACTCAGATTCTTAATCACTGTCACAGGAAGTGATCAGAGCACCACTTGCTTCTGCCAGGTGGACAATGGAAGATAAGCTCTTTTTCTGTTTCTGTTGGCAGTTTTGGTTTGGAGGCTCCTGCATTATCCTGTTGGAATAAATGGTAGGTAATCAGAAAAACCAAGAAACTCACTACTGTGTGGTTCCTCAATTTTCTAGACATCCTACTTTTGTTCTACCTTTAGCAAATGTCTATGCTTGTTTGTTATATTATTTCCAGAATTTCTAGTTACAAGGGAGTGATTCTAGGAGAATTTTGGCTACTGCCTCTTGGCTGAACCTGAAGTCTGTTCTCAGAAGAGACAGAGTTTCACACATGACCTAGAACATCTTGACCAAACAAGTGTTGTTGATGACTCTGATGTCCCTTTGTTATTTTCCTCACATCTCTGTGATCCAGAGTGTGATCCAGGAATAAATAAGAAATAATGTCATCACAACATATTTACTAATTTAATCCTGCCTCCATAGGGCCAGGTGTGAAGAAACAATTAGTCCATTTCCCCATCAAATGCTTGGATTTTTAATGGACAAATACACTCAGGTATCAAGTAAGTGTTTGGAATTTGCTCAGGCATGTCATGAACATAGCAATAAGAGATAGGTCTAGTTGGGGAGGCAGGTACATTAAAGCTCAAACTTATCAATACTACAGGTGCTAGTGTTAAGGAGGACATCATTCCAAGAATATTATAAGTCCATGAGCAGAATAAATTCCCAGAATTCTCCTGAGTCAGGATTGAATATCGCACATCATATTTTAATTATTTTTAACACTATCACTAGGATATAAACTTTGTGAAGCTTGGAACTTTGTATATTTTAACACTTAGTTCCCAGAAAAAACCCAGGTCTTGAACACTGGAGACCTTCAATATATATTTGTCAACTAATTTAATGTTTACATGTAATAGAATAAGTTCATTTACATTTAAGATACCTCTCCTATATGGCCACTGATTCCTAAATATTTGTGAGTTATTTTCTCCTTAAAGATCACATGGATGCTATCAACCCACACTCTAGTTATGCAAATAAGCAAATAGTAAAGGATAAGCCAAAACCAACTTTTCCAATGCACTATTCATTTTTCCCTCCAGGTTGTGCCAATGGACCTTTTCATCTGTGAACACCTGAGCAATATAACAGGGTTGTTACAAAGAATTAGAATAAGTCTAGTTTTCCTCTATTCTTGAGATATAGGCTTCCTCTCTAAAATGACATCCAGAATCTCCCTTAAACATTTTTCTTCTTATTCCTTCAGGAAGGTAAAACATGGGCCTTTACCAAATATATTTTCAGTACATCACCTCAATCTTGACAATCCCATAATTTAGGATTATTATTCCCATTTTTGTTAAGTGAAAACAGACTCAGAGAGTAAGTTACCACAACTTACAACAGTAAGGAGTGGAGCCTAGATAAAAATTCAGGTTTGGTTGCAAACTCTTGTAGTTTTGTTTATTTTTTTGTCCAAGTTAATTGCCCCCTTGATGAGGCTTCAAGAGAACTGCCAGATTTGAATTAATTTGCATTTCATAGATCTCCAGGGTATCAGCCTATTTTTCCAAACAATTTCCTTTTTACACACAGGAAAACCTCTAGGGCTCTTTCTTCCAGAGACCCAAAGTCCACTAACAGAAGTTCCTCACACAGGCACAGTCAGCACTAACTGGCTGCAGTGCTCAACAGAGAAGCATCTTCCAAGTTGGTTGATATCCAAACACATCGTCCTCACTGAAGACACAGGCCAGGAAGACAGAGCAGGTGTATCTGTGCAAGGAAACGAAAGCCATCTGGTTCTCAGGGAAAGGATGTTTTCAGTTTTCCTCTCATTCCAGGGTGATTTTAATAAAGAAGATGGGCAATGGAAATGCCTTGAATATAGTCTGAAAATTGGAGAAATTAGGGGCATGAGAGGGTAATGGACTCACACAATCACAAATTAAGTTACTGACAGATTTGCAATCTTACATCAGGTCTAATGAAACTTTTGTTTAATTTTCCTGCTATGCTATGTATGTCCTTTCATTTCTAAGAACAATATTCTAGGCCAAGGAATAAATCTAAAATAATAACTTGGCTAATCCTTGAAAAATTTATAAGATCAGAGAAAGTTAAATATGTTCAGAAATTTTGATGATGTGTCATTTCTCCTTTCATTCTAAATTTCAGTCAGATTCCTTAGTCTCTCTTACTTAAACTAGACTGAGAAACATTTTGAGACTGCTAAGAAACTAAGAATACTCTTTGAACTGAGAAAATTAAGAAGGCTTTTTGAAACAGAGATTGTATAGCTTAGAATACAGCAAACATCTAGATTTTTTGCTGGATGATTATGCAGAATTAGTACATTTCTCCCTCCAATAAAAATATTTCTATTCTTCAGTTGGTAACCCTGTAATATCCATTGGGATTTCTATTAATAGTGAGTGTAAACCACCACCTCCTCCCCTCCTCTGAAGCACATGACCACAAGTGACTGCAATGTAGAAAAGGTTAAATAAAGCTTAAAAGAAAAATTGCACAACTGACTTTTGAGGGTAAACAAGGTTCATTTTAATGTCTAGCTTTTCTATATGGCTCAGTCAGCTAATAATTCTTTAGTCTGACTATATGGTCCAAAGCCAAGCCTAGTTTTGCTTCCTGACATGCTGGAAGAAGGCTTTGCTTCATAGGTGCTCCAAACACTTGGCTCTGTAGGACTATCCAAGCCAAAGAAAATGAGTTGATTTATGACAGAAATCTTTATGGTAGTGTGTTCTTCAGTAAAATGTTAGCATACACACATATATTTGTAAACTCACACACCTCACAGATCACCTCATGGATTGAGGATAAACAATAAATTAAAATTAAAATGTGGGTAACAGGGGGTTGGGCTAAAGGCAAAATTCCATTCTTTCTCTAGTAAGGAATTGCAAATTTCTCAGAATTTCCCTGAGGAAAAACTGTGACCAGAGGCTTTTAAAAATAAAATATGTTGAACCCACCCCTCACCCCCAGAAAAAAAATGATTCCAAATGATACAATAAGTGTGCTTCTCAGAACAAGAGCATTCATTCCATTTCATACTCTTGTTTCCACACCTTCTGGCTTCAAGATAGTCTGCCACTCTTCTGGGCCAGGGAGGTTCATATGAGCACTTGGGCTGGGTGCATCCTGGGCTCTGGGGCTAGAGGAACAGGCTGCAGCCTGGGAGCAGGGGAGCCACACTCATCTGAGGAGATGCTGGCACATCACCTGTGTATCAGAGCTCTACAAGTCACTGTGGATGCTCTCAGGCTGGACCAGGTGGATGTTCCAGGGTTTGCTGGCCAGGCAGCCTTTCTATTCAGAGATTTGGTGTTTGCAGGAGGGATCCTCATCACTGCTGCCACCACCACCACTGCTACCTTTCTCTTCATCTCTGCAATCTGAGCAAGATCATAATGGGAGTCCTCCCTGCTGCTTTCACTCTTTAGATGAGAATGCCTTGGTTTGGCTTTGATGTCCACTTGGATTTCCTTATTGTTGCATCCTCTGTCCTGTGGGTTGCAGGAACTGATTTTGGAGTTGGCCATCATAAATGCTCTTGCATTGTCCCTAATTTCAAAGACTGGTTGTGCCTTTGTGAATACATCCTTTTGGACATTGTCTTGGAATTCTACCCTGCTCTATTTTTCCCTTGCCCATGGGCAGAATGCCCCCTCTCAGCATGTTCACTGGGAGGACTGCAAAGCTGGCTATTTCCCTGTAAGGGCCTGCAGGACACTGAGTTCATCTGCAGGGCTTCCACTGGTGATTACTGCATTAGTCAGGCCTTCAGGCTCTTTCCCCCATGCTGGGATTCTTGCACATACATCAGACATCTGTCACTGTGATTGGATCATCACCTTCATCAAACTCAATTTTTATCCCTTTTCCCTTGCTTGTGTTAACTCCACAGCCTTCTCCATTACAGAGAGAAATAAGTATGACCCCATAGATATATGCTGGCATAATGGGGATGCCAAGACTAACACTAATGGCAATATATGGGCATATGCAGCAACAACTGGGGATGCCATGCTGCACAAAGTCACTCCTCCTGCCTTAGCCAAGTCCTCTTGTGCTTGGAGGTTTTTCTTCCCTCCCACATGCTGAGGATCTTCCTGCCAACACAGCCATGAATGTCAGTGACCATGGCAGGAATGGCAATGCCAACCATGAGGGAAATCCCCACCAGAGAACCAATCTATGTGCCTGGAATTGTCTTCTTGTTACATGGTTTCTTGTCCCAGAATGTGCAGCTGGAGGGGTTGAGATAATGTAAGTTGGAGATCTCTTTCAGGCAAAGCCAGCAAAATCCGCAGTCTCATCCTGCACAGGTCATGTGATTATAGCTCTCACCATTCATCTTGATGATGATAGCATTACATCCTGTGCATGGCCTTATGTCATCTGGTCCCTATTCTTGCCCTTAACAGAGCTGAAGAGTATTTGCTCTCCATCTCAAACTCTGCACCCTCTACTGACAGGTCATGCCATAGGTCCATTCAGGATGCCATGCCTGCTTTTGGTGGTAGCAGAGCTTAACCTGGCAGCCTTCCCCCTCACAGGTCAGCCTTGGGCAGCTGACACAGGCACAGGCACAGGCAATGACAGTGCACCTGCTGTCCAGGGCTGGACACCTGCAGCATCTGGGTCAGAGGCCAGGCAACAGACAGCATGAATCTCTCCTCCTCTTGCAATGGTGGTCGGTCAGTGAGCAGTGGGTGGGCATCCTGCAGAGAAGAAGCTGTGAAAAGTATGGAACTATGATCCCAGCCACATGTAGGGAAGTGAAGCATGGGGACTCAAGTCCTTCCAGGAGACATGGCCCGTAGTGGCCAAGGGGCAATAGGTGAGGGGCACCCAGCACTGCCAGCCCCATCAGCAGGTGCCCTGGTATCCACCTTCTTTGCCTCCCTCCTGGAGATAGAATGCAGCAACATATTTTTAATGTAGGGAATCATCCACCACCTTACTCAGAGTTGTGTGGATTTTTCATTCTCAGGTCCCCCAATATGCCAGGACAGATGTTATTTTTCTTTTAATATTTAAACTAATTTTAATTCTAAGTTATGAGATGGATAATGACATTTTAAATGGAAAAAAATGTTTGCACTATCAGAAATTACTCCCTAATTAGCTGTTTATTTATGCTCCATTCTTCATTTCTATTTACATTCAAGTTAACACTATAAAACAAGTATGACATATCATCTTCAGGTGTGCATTTTTCAGTTAATATCCAAAGTTATTTTCTGTTTAAAAGTAATCCTAATAATTACATTTAGAGTTATATAAAAATTGGAAGTGACCAACATAATAGAATTTTGCAAGTACTAGTCTATTGAAAGGAACTTTAAAATCCTTGCATATTACTCATTACAAAATTCTGCATTCAAGAGTCCTAAATCACTTCTCAATCCTACATTTTAAAAAATATTTCAATAGTAGGTCTTTAGGCAAAATTCTGAATTCATGGTTGAATTGTGTTGAAAAAGCAATCCTGTTAGATGTAATTCTCAGTCTGGTATTTCAGATGTTAGCTCCAGTTGAAGGCTTTTTGAGAATTAGGCACAAAAGGATAATACCCTGTGGCTGACACATGAAGAGACTGTCTACATTGCCTGGAAACTCCTACTAACTGGACTCCATCCCCATTCCACCATGGACCTCTTTCCTTTCCCCAGGCCACTACCTAATTCAATCATCACAGTCCTGACTTTCAGTAGAGCCATCCAGACTGATACAATTTACACCTTAATCCTTTCAGGTTCTGAAGCAATTTTCAAGGCAAATGAGTCAATCCCCCAAAATTTTACAGAATTTGGCTTCCCTCTACAAAGACTAGCCAGGAAAATATAATAACCCAGAGTTAGTACCTGACTGGTTCATTTGCCCCCTTCATAGACCAGCTACATTGCTTGGCTGGTTTGGGAGACTGAAGCTATGGATCTCTAACCATCCACCTTGGAAGAGGTGCATTGGGGATGGGCAAGTCTAGATCTCCATGTGCCACAATGTCTGAGCTGAGAACTGGCCTGGGTTGGCAATTGATAACTTCAAATCATTCCACCATAGCCGTAGTGAAGTCCCTGAGTTTTTCTCCAATGTGATCTACCATGCATACCAGTGGCAACCAAGTGCTTTCCCCATGCACAGGCATGTTCCCAAAGTCCAGAGGGATCAAAAATTCTGTCAAGACCTGCCTGTCCAGGAGACAACACCTGTCACCACATAGGAGGTACAGTCACTTCAGAAAGAAGTGGATGCTACAGACAGTGTGGCCCAATGGGGTCTGAATCAACAAGGAGAGGTCAACATTAGCAGAGGTGAGGGAGTGTGCATCCAGAGCAGCCCCTGGAGCCCAGGCTATGCACAAAAGCTGCTGAACACCAAGCAGGGGAAACCTAGAAAGGAAAGGAACACACACAGCATCACAACCTCCCACCAACACCTGGAAATGTGCCTGAGACGCTGCTTTGAGGGCCCTCATAGAGCCCCTGTGGACTATTCTGCTTGGACGGTGCTCTGCACACTGAGGTGCCTTGAGGTCTGTGCCATGGAGAATATGTCTTATTTTATGCTTCTCCTGAATGACTTATATGCTTTCAAATTAGCAAACCACTTTATGCAATCACTAATATGCTAAGGAACTTTTTTTGGAATGTACTAAGTTTGTCATGGTTCTCCTCTATTGTACATTGATTAAAGCTTTTATCCTTATAAGAGTAATGGATTTCTTATTCACCTGTGGGGACTGATTTGGGGTTGTGGAGTCAGGATTGGGAGGGGTATATGGGTGGGCCTGGAGCTGGAAGGGGACCAATGATCCAGGTCAGACCTGGAGGCAGAACTCAAGGGGCCTATGACAAGGTGTGAAAATTACTGGAGTGAGAAGGATCAGCTGGGACAGTTTCTGTTTGCCTTGAAGCTAAGTGCAGCCCTACAGATGAGAAAGCCTAGCAGGGACAGATACCACCAAATGATCCTTGAATGGTCTGAAGGTTATATTAACCAATGGGTAGGGCAGAACTGCAGTTAATAGGGGCAAGAGGAAGAACTCTAATCCTTTGTGCCCTCTGAGTTGACAACCATGGGGTTCAAATGCATCAGCCCTTGGTCAGACAAATCCAGGCATCTCAAAATTTCTTCTCTGCTAAAGCCTGACCATTGCAAAACTGCCTGAAATATACTTCAAGATCCAGCAAAGTTGAAGGCTCATGGGTACTGTCATTTGGCCCAGTGAGGTTATACACTGCCATTCTCTGCCATCTCAGGTTCTGCAGCATCTGAGACTCAGTAATTCCTGCAGCTGTCCCAGGAGTAAGATGTACTCATGCCTATAGTTTCAGCTCCAGCTGGGCCAAGAGACATAGAAAAAACATGCAGGAGCCCCCACACTTTGGACTTTCAAGCATTTTGTAACCTATATATTAGATACCAAAACCCAGAAACTAGATAACATTAATTTAGTTTATCAGGACATTTTTTCTTTCACTCAATGAATGGTCTTAATTTCTAAGTGGAGTTGCTTTGGGATTGGAATGTGGGGCATAGACTGTGTTTACCTACCACTTTTTATTAGACTGATTAAATGTGAATTATCCCTATCAGAATGGCAATAGAGAAAAAGGAGTTGAAGTGTTTTTGTCAGTTTGCATGTGGGGTGGGCTTCCTATCTGATCAGGCTTACTCCTGTGCAGAAGTCTCAAAGTCTGCTTTTTTCTCTTTCCCTCTGTAATGGTTAGGCTAATGTGTCAACTTGGCCAGGTAATTGTGTCCAGGTGTTTATTCCAGCAAGCACTGGGCTAATTGTAATACAAGAGCATTTATGGACTTCAATCACCAGTGAGTTTACTGCATGGATGGCTGATTACATCTGCATCAATCTGGGAGATTACATCATCAATATGTGGCACTTTTATCTAATCCATTGAATGACTTAAAAGGGGAAGTGATTTCAACATTCAGAGAGAATTTCCCAGCTCGTCCTTGGACAGACAACTTCTCCCAGAAACTCATCAATGACCCTTCATTGGACTTTCATCGGAGCCACTGGTTTGCCGCCTGCCTGTGGAGCCTGGACTTGTGCATCCCCATGGTCACGTGAGAGACTCTTTTAAAATCTCATATTTTTGACAGATATCTCCTGTTGATTCTGTTTCCCAAGAGAATCCTGACTAATACAGCTTGGTACCAGGAGTGGTTCTTGAGGAACAGAGTCTTAAACATGGGATGTCTGAAGTGGTTCTGGGAGTTTTATAATTGGCTTTCTACTCTAATTGGACACAGGGGTACTAATTACTCCCTTTCCAATAATGAGGTTGCTAAAAGTCCATGGCATGAGCTGGCAATAGAGATATGAAAAATAGCATCATTGGATTCCCCTACTTCCATGCTTACAAGAAGCAAGGATCTGGGTGAGAGTGTTTTCAACACCTTAACAGAATTTTGTGGAGTGAAAAAATATAATGATATTGGCTGGCTCCTCCTAGATACTCTGGATACAGTTACAAAAGAAAGAGATGAGCTAAAGTCTTCAATTTTGAAACTTAAATGTCTCATGGATGATATGAAAATTTCTACATGTGCCTTGAAAGAAAATCTTGTCTCCTGTAGCCACAGACTTGAGATATCTGAGAATCAAACCCAGACTCTCATTGTATGAGTAGCAGAATTACAGAGGAAACTAAAATCTCAACCTCACAGGGTTTCTGCAATTAAAGTGAAGGCATTGATTGGAAAGGATTGGAACCCCGAGGATTGGAACGGAGATATATGGGATGATGATAATATTGGTGAGGACATTGGAACCCTAAATTCTGTTGAGACTTTACCAGATAAACCTGAAATGGCCTGCCCTGTGGATACCACACCTTGTCAAACTTGTATCATCCAGCCTCCAGCCTGCCCTAGGGAGTCTGGACTTCCTTCCAGCCCTGAGGTGGGTACAAGCCAAATGGAAGCCTGCACTGCCCAACCTCTTGCCTGCCCCAGAGAGTCTGGACCTCCTCCTAGCCACGAGGCAGGTACCAGCCAATCTCCAGCATTCACTGCCCAACTTCCAGTCTCCCATGAGGAATCTGTCTTCCAACCCCTGTCTGAAGAGAATAATCCTGTCTCACCAGAAGAAAATGCAAAGGAATGCCCTCAGGTCAGTAGCCTGCAAGACATCTCTAATCCTTCTTACCTACACCCCCCACCCCTCTTGTCTTCGAGACCCATTACTAGGTTAAAATCACAACAAGCCCCAAAGGTGAAATACGAAGTGTGACCCATGAGGAAGTACGCTATACTCTGAAAGAACTGCATGAGTTTTCCACCTTATATAGACAGAAATAAGGGGAATATGTGTGGGAATGGATACTAAGGGTAATGGATAATGGTGGAAGGAATATAAAGTTGGATCAGGCTGAATTTATTGATATGGGCCCACTAAGCAGAAATTCTGGATTCAGCGCTGTAGCTCGAGGGGTTAGAAAGGGCTCTAACAGTTTGTTTGGGTGGCTGACTGAAGCATGGACCAAACGATGGCCTCGCATGCCTGATGTTGAGATGCCTGATTTGCCGTGGTATACAGTAGATGAGGGGATTCAGAGGCTTAGAGAGATTGGAATGCTAGAATGGATTTACCATTTGAGACCTTCCCACCCACCCCAGGAATGTTGAGAGGACACACCTTTAACCAGGACTGTGAGGAATAAGTTTGTAACACTAACTCCATCTTCTCTGAAGAGCTCTGTGGTTGCTCTTCTCTGCAGTCTAGATATTACTGTAGGGGAGGCTGTAATGGAATTGGAATCCTTAAATATTATGGGGATGATTTGATCTCGGCCGGTAAAAGTCAAGTATCGGCAGTTAATCGCCAAAGGCAAGGTGGGCGGGACTACCGCAATGAAAGACAGATTCAAAAGAGCACACAGAATAGTCTGAGTCGCATGGAATTATGGCATTGGCTAATAGATCATGGGGTACCCAGAAGTGAAATACATGAGCAGTCTACTAAATTTCTTCTGGATCTGTATAAGCAGAAGAGTTCTAGGTCAAGTGAGCAAAATCCTAACTCTAATTACAGATGCAGAGAATCACGGCCCCTTAATCAATTCCCAGACTTGAGACAGTTTACAGACCCAGAGCCCGTTGAATGAGGAGAAGGCCAGGTCCCCTTGGGGAAGGATCCTGTTAAACTGCTAAAAATTTATACAGTTAATCTTCCTCCCACTTTTCCCCAGGGAGACCTATGGCCTTTTGCGAGAGTAATTGTGGATTGGGGAAAAGGAAATGATCAGACTTTTTGGGGATGATTAGACAGTGGCTCAGAAGTCACATTAATTCCAGGAGACCAAAAAAGTCACTGTGGTCCACCAGTCAGAGTAGGGGCTTATGGAGGTCCCATGACTGATGGAGTTTTAGCTCAGGTCCATCTCACAGGGGGTCCAGTGGATCCCCAGACCCACTCTGTGGTTATTTCTCTGGTTCCAGAATGGATAATTGGAATAGACATAATCAGTAACTGGCAGAATCCCCTCATTGGGTCCCTGACTCGTGGAGTGAGGGCTACGGTTCTATGGTTGGAAAGGCCAAGTGGAAGCCTCTAGACCTGCCCCTGCCTAGCAAAATTGTTAATCAAAGCCAATACCAGATTCCTGGAGGTTTTGCAGAGATTAGTGCCACCATCAAGGATTTTAAGGATGCAGTGGTGGTGATTCCCACCACATCCCCATTTAATTCTCTTATTTGGCCTATGCAGAAAACAGATGGATCTTGGAGACTGACAGTAGAATATCATAAACTTAACCAGGTGGTGACTCCAATTGCAGCTGCTGTCCCAGATGTGGTATCATTGCTTGAGCAAATCAACACTTCCCCTGGTACCTGGTATGGAGCTGTTGATCTGACAAATGCTTTTTTCTCAATTGCCATTAGTAAGGACCACCAGAAACAGTTTGCTTTCAGTTGGCAAGGTCATCAGTATACTTTCACTGTCCTGCCTGAGGGGTAAATCAACTCTCCAGCCCTGTGTCATAATATTGTCCACAGGGACCTTGATCATCTCTCCCTCCCATGAGACATCAGACTGATCCATTATATTGATGATATTATGTTGATAGGACCTGCTGAGCAAGAAGTAGCAAAGACTGTAGATTTATTGGAAAGGCATTTGCATGAGAGAGAATGGGAAATAAATCCAAAAATACAGCATCCTTTCACCTCAATGAAATTTCTTGGAGTCCAGTGGTGTGGGGCCTGTCCAGATATCCCTTCTAAAGTAAAGGATAAGCTGTTGCACCTGGCCCTTCCTGTGACCAAAAAAGAGGCACAATGCTTAGTTGGCCTCTTTGGATTTTGGAGACAACACATTCCTCATTTGGTGTGTTACTGCAGCCCATTTACCGAGTGACCAGAAAGGCTGCTAGTTTTGATTGGGGACTGGAACAAGAGGAAACCCTGTGACTGTTCCAGCCTGCTGTGCAAGCTGCACTACCACTTGGACCATATGATCCAGCAGATCCAATGGTACTGGAAGTTTCAGAGGCAAATAGAGATGCTGTCTCGAGCCTTTGGCAGGCCCCTATAGGGGAATTACAACGCAGACCCTAGGATTTTGGAGCAAAGCCTCACCATCCTCTGCAGATAACTACTCCCCTTTTGAGAAGCAGCTTTTGGCTTGCTACTGGGCCTTAGTAGAGACTGAACACTTAACCAGGGGACATCAAGTTACCATGAGACCTGAGTTGCCTATCATGTGCTGGGTGTTGTCTGACCTACCAAACCATAAAGCTGGGCGTGCACAGCAGCACACCATAATAAAGTGGAAGTGGTATATATGAGATAGGGCTTGAGCAGGTCCTGAAGGCACAAGTAAGTTACTTGAGGAAGTGGCCCAAATGCCCATGGCCCCTACCACTGCCATGTTACCTTCTCTTTCCCAGCCCACAGCTTTGGCCTCTTGGGGAGTCCCTTATAATCAGTTGACTGAGGATGAGAAAACTCGGGCCTCGTTTACAGATGGTTCTGCACGATATGCAGGTACCACCCAAAAGTGGATAGCTGCAGCACTGCAGCCCTTTTCTGGGACATCCTTGAAGGATAGTGATGAGGGTAAATCCTCCCAGTGGGCAGAGCTTCAAGCAGTGCATCTAGTTGTTCATTTTGCTTGGAAGAAGATGTGGCCAGAGGTGCGTTTGTACACTGATTTATGGGCTGTTGCCAATGGTTTGGCTGGATGGTCAGGGACTTGGAAGGAACATCATTGGAAAATTGGTGACAAGGAGGTCTGGGGAAGAGCTATGTGGATAGATCTTTCTGAGTGGGCAAAAAACATGAACATATTTGTGTCCCACATGAATGCTCACCAGAGGGTGACTTTAGCAGAGGAAGAGTTTGATAATCAAGTGGATAAGATGACCCACTCTGTGGATAATGCTCAGCCTCTTTCCCCAGTCACTCCTGTCATTGCCCAATGGGCTCATGAACAAAGTGGCCATGGAGGTAGGGATGGAGGTTATTCACAGGCTCAGCAACATGGACTTCCCCTCACCAAGGGTGACTTGGCTATAGCCACTGCTGAATGCCCAATCTGCCAGCAGAGAGAAACTAGGTTATCAGCAGTGTTGCTTAACTGAAACTTAAGAAGATGTGGTCTATTTTCTCAGAAAACCCATTCAGTACATTGTTTTTGTCTTCTGAAAAGTCCCTGTCATTTCTCAGAAAGGGCCCACTCACAGCAATTCCCACTGTAGGTGGCCATTTTATTTTTCTTAGCCTAATTTTTAATGATCTGTACATGTTTTCAGGGGAAAAAATTATTAAAAGTTAACTGGTACTTTCTTATAAGTTCTTATTTTCTTTCTTTTTAAAAAATTGCACTATAACAGTAGTTCACCTCAATTATGTTCTCTCTTTCTTTCACTCTCATACTACCTTTGTCTTTAAAACAATGTAATACACAAACCAAACTCCCCACGCAAACCAAAAAGTAGATTCTTCATATTAATGACCAACAATTATAATTTCAGAGACATATGATATCCAATCCCTATGTTTAATTTGTCATTTCTGCCACTTTCACATTTTTCTTCATTTCTTATCCCATTCTGTTCTTATTATCTTCCTTAATTGTAGCTTCAAATGGTTTTGTCTTTGCATTATTTTCCTCACTCTCAGCAAAGAATGAAGTTGTTACACTGGAATTTAAATTATAATTTCTTAAATTTTAATTTCACTTAAAAGGTTTATTGCAATGTAGATTCAGGTACTCAACAGATATTCTGAGTCAATATGTCTGGGAAGCATAGAGATATTTGCATTTCTAATATACAAACAGGTTGTGCTAATATAACAGGCCATTTGAGTGGCACTAGTATAAAACTTATGCAGACCAGATGATTTTCAATTCCACAATTTTTCATATATATTCCATTAATTTTAACATTTTTCCTTTGGATTTATTTTCTCAAGGCTATGATGATCAGACATATATTTTGTGCTGAGTTATGACTCTTAATGTCCTCTCAAATAATCTAATTTAGTGCTTCCAGAATTTTTCTTGGTAGTCTTTAAAGAGAGGCCAAGATAAATGAACTACTATAGCTACACTGAACATTATTTGCTTAGTATTTGTCTGGAATCATAATTCCTTCAGTCTAAAAAGCCAATCATTGTAAGATGTGTCATTATTGTACATATTACAAAGAAAATGGTTGCTAATTAAACTATGTCAAAATGCTAAGAAACAACAAATTTCAGGATATATATCTTTTTGGAAATGTTAAAATGAGAATTATCTTAGCATTGATTAAATTTAGATATATCTTTGTCCACTCTTTTATTTAGTATGAAAATATTACAGAATATTGATCATAGGAACAATTTTCCAGTTACACTGAGTAATTATTTTTTATATACTATAATGTTGTTATTTTACATTTATCTGGTCTACTCCAGCTCTATTTTCATTACTATTTGCATGGAATACCTTTTTCCAACCTTTCACTTTTAACCTGGTTGTGTCCTTATGTCTGAGGTGGATCTCCTGGAGACAACATATAGACGGCCCATATTTTTTTATCCATTCTATCAGTCTAGGTCTTTTAATTGGGGAGTTCAATCCATTAACATTCAGTGTTATTACTGTAAAGGCATTACTTACTTCAACCTTTTTGTCCTTCCACTATATGTTGTCATATCATTTTATTGTCTGTCTTCTCATCATTTAGTTTACCCTTCCTGTGAATTTTCATTTCTAAACGCTTCCCCAATTCTCTCATCTTTGTTTTCTTTCCTTTGAGGCTGCAGCACCTCATTTAGTAGCTCTTGCAAATCTGGTCTTTTAGTAACATTCTATCAGTTTTTGTTTGTCTGTGAAGATTTTGAAGTCACCTTCATTTTTGAAGGACAGTTTTGCCAAATAAAGAATTCTGAGCTGGCAGTTTTTCTCTTTCAGTACCTTAAATACATCATACCACTTTCTTCTCTTCTCCATGGTTTCTGATGAAAGTTGGCACTTAATCTTACCGAGTTTCCCTTGTATGTGATGCTTTGCTTTTTTTCTTACTGCTTTCAGAATCCTCTCTTTATCTCCAATATTTGCCATTCTGAATAGTAGGTGTCTCAGATAGGTCTATTTGGATTTATTCTGTTGGAGGTGTGTTGTCCTTCTTGGATATTGATATTACGTCCTTCATAAGGGTTGGGAAGTTTTTGGTTATTATTTACTCAAATATTCTTTCTGCCCTTTTTCAATTCTCTTCTCCTTCTGGGACACCAATAATGAAAATATTTTTGCATTTCGCTTTGTCATCCAATTCCCTCAGACTCTGTTCAATTTTTTCAATTCTCTTCTCTCCTTGTTCTCTTCTTTTCCATTCAGATGTTCTTTCTTCAAATTCACTAATTCAGCCATTAATCATTTCAAATCTGCTCTTATGTGCCTCTAATTTTTTTTTTAAATCTCATTCATCATATCTTTCATTCACATAAGTTCTGTTACTTTTCTTTAGAGGATTTAAAATTGTCCTTTATACTCTCCCATTGTTTTTTTAATATCCTTTATTTCTTTAGTCAAATTTTATTTAAATTCTCTGAACTGATTTAGGGAGCTGCTAGACTATAACTGTTTAATTATATTAATCCTGTATCTCTTCAGGATATTTGGTTTATTCTTTTGGCTGGGCCATCTCTTCCTGTTTCCTAGTGTGACTTATAATATTTTGCTAGTGAATTTACTCTGATGACTAATTTCTTTCTTTTGTCTTTTTTTTTTTTAATCACAGCTCTTCTTTGAGATTTAGTTCAACTTATTCCCAGTCTTTAAAATTGTCCAGCTTAAGTATTCAAAATTGGGCCAGGGACTCACTAGTGGGTACAGATTTTCTCCCAGGGGTTGGATACAGAGAGCAGTTTTAGTGCATGCAATTTCCAGATCAGCCATCAGATAGAAATAGTTAGTTCACCTTTCCACAGAGGTGTTTCATTCTTGGCTTTCCTGTGTTCCCGTATTGAATCTCCACAGCTGAGTTTCAAAGCTGGCTTTGTTGGCCATGTTCACTGAAGAATAGCACCCTGACCTCCCTTCCCTTTTCCCTTGAAACAGCTGAGAGGGAGGAAGGTGCTTGTTCCCCTCTCAGTTGGCTGAGTAAGCCAGGGGCTTTACCCTAGCTTAATATCTTGTGGGTGAGGGAGAAGAGCCCTTCCTGGCAACCACAGGGCTTGGTAACTCACATTTCTCATTTCAACTTCTTCATCTCTCTGTCCCTCACCCTTCTGAGTGTTGGGTTGCACTGTCCTGGTCTGCTGACCCCCAAAGCAGGTCCCTTGGGCACCTTTTGGCCCTTTCTCCCTTCTTTTTGTGTGAATATTAAGCTCTGTCTATTAGTCCATCACCATCTTCCCACAATCCCACTCATTTATTTTAACCCTAGTGTCATTTTATTTTATTTACCAAGTGAAAATAGCATACATACTGTACATTTTAAACTATCAACATGATTGCATTTGTCTCATCACAGAGTAACTCAATATATTGAAATGATTGTGTAAGTGAGAAAATCATCTTCCTCATTCTTCCAGATTCTATAAAGGTGCAATTTTTAAATATTTTTAAATTCTTTCCTTATCTTCTGTTCTCTCCATAGAGATTGAGGAAATAATATGATTGTAGAGTTTGCGAGATCTAGACATGAAAAATTCAGCACCTCCCATTTTAACCTCTTTCCCAAAGCCAACTTAAGTACTTGTCTTAGTGTGTTTGATTCTCCATGCTCTACATTTCTGAGATAAAGCAGTCTCATTTGGGGAGGTTTGAGATTGTGTAACTCTGCCCATGGGTACATCGATAAAAGGAAATTTGCCATTCATTTTTAACAAATCCCTTCTTGGTATAAATATAAGGACAATCCTGCCATCTAGTTTTTAGTGGGTGTGTGATTTTCCTGTATCTCATCTTTCCAATTTTCCAATTCCAGGTAACCAACCTAAATTTTGAATTTATTATTCCATTATTTACTTTATAGTTTAGTTTTAATTTATCAACATTTATACAATAATCATATATCAAATATCTCAAAACCCAGCAATTCCATTCCAAGGTGTACACCAAGAGAAATTCTTTCATGTGCATTTCAGGAAACATGTAAGGGAAAGTCTATATCTTTGCTCTTTCCAGAACAAAAACCTGGTTGGGAAAAATGACCAATGTCCTTTAATAAGAGAGTGGATGAAATCCACTATGATACATCACAGTATGGAATATTTCACAAAATAAAATAAATAAACTACAACAATGTTCAAAAGCATGGCTGCATCTTAGCAATATAATATTCAGAGGGACAAAAGTTTCAAAGACGACCTAGATCATGGTTATATTTTATAAAGTGAAACTATCAATATATATTGATAAAATAAAACTATATAAATGTAAGTAATGGAATACCCAACTCAGAATTTAGGTTGGTTGTTTCGAACTTATGAGTGGGAAAGATAGAATACAGGAAAATCAAACATACACTAAAAAGTAGATTCAAAGATGGCCTTATATTTATGCCAACAATGGGTTTATTAACAATGAACTTTATTTCACATCATTGACCACCCTCTCTCCCACACAGTTCTGCATGGTATATGTTGATGTAAAATGGCCTACATCTGTTGTCACAATGCCACTCATGACAACTCCCAAGTCCCAAAAAAACCCTGTATTTTGAGGTGGGGAATATGGGAATCCTTGTAATTTCTGAGGAATAATTAGGTAATCTAAGCACCTTTAAAATATATATATATATATAAAATAACATTTATGTAAGAAAATACACATATATGCATATATATTTGTATATCATTTTACAAATATTGGTATGTACTGTGAAAAATCTTGATTTTTATGAA
>JAQZBX010037840.1:0-23646 GCA_029593785.1 Cabassous unicinctus | reverse complement strand
AGGAACTCTTTCTGCGCAGAGAAAGGCAGAGCCAGTTCATTCCCACTCCCTGATCCCTGGGAAGAGAGAATGAGGCAAAAGACCAACTCCTTCAGTGGAGTCAGCAGACAAAAATCAAAAAGCTCTTCACAGCTTGGAATGGAGCTGCACATAGGGGCTGGTCTTAACCCATGCCTAGCACAGAGTAGGCGCTCAAAACATACTTGAAAAGGTGAAGGAAAGCAGAAAGCAAATAAACAGAGAGAGTGAGAGTGAGAGAGAAAGCGGGAGAGGGAGAGAGAGAGAGGGTGGGAGGAAGGGAAGGAAGGAAGGACGGAGAACATGCTATGGGTCAGTCCTCCCAAGTTGGGGCATCAGGAGGGACCGTGAGGTCGGTGGCCTTCTCCCTGTCTCCCTTCTTCCCCTGCCATCTTCCCCAAAGGTTCTGGGCATAGGGCCGTGGGCAAGCAGGCCTTGCAAGAGCCTCCTCAGGGCCCTGCCCCCAGATTTGCGGGGAGATGGGATTTGCAGGCCAACTGGAAGAAAGGAATAATAATGCTGCTGTGGATCAGAAGGCAGTCTTTCTCCTCCCAAAGTATCCAGAGACCATGGGCCGGCAGCAGGGTGGGCAAACGAGGGCCTTGCACTTGAATCTTTGGCACTGCAGGTGGACAGTAAGCATCTGCAGGAAAGTCGACCTCATGGTTCCAAAAGCATTGCCGTGGATGATCACTGCATTGGAGAGCTCTGGGGCAGTCCAGGGCTGCCTCCTCTTCTTCTGCTGGCTTGGATGGGGTAGGGAGGGGTTCTGCTCTCTCACCCCCAGGCAGCCTGGTCCACAGGTGGGAGCTCTGGGCTGGGAACCAGAAACCCTGGGTCCCGATTCTAGTTCTGCCATGACGTAGCAAGCTTCTACCTGCCTCAGCTGGCCACATATGTCAAAATGGGTGAAAGGGCAGTCCTGTTCTTTACTTCTTTGTCCAGTGAGATGACAGACAGGGAGAGTGCATGGAAGAGGAAGAAAATGACTCTACAAATGCCAGAGAGGAGCAGGAAGCGGCGGCAGGGAGGGGCAGGAGATGCCAGGCAGGTCTTTGGGTCCTATCTCCTTATGGGGCTACTGCTTGCTGAGCACAGTATGGTGGAGAGCCAGCCGCCAGTCCCCGAGCTACCGGAGCCCCACGAGGCCAGCATGTGAGGCCACCTCAGCCTCCCCCCTCCCCCTGCCTTGCTCCATTAAGCTCCATCCCCTGGGGGAGGGGTCACCAGCACAGGAGCAGGGAATAGGGCTCTGTGCCACCACCAAGGTCCTGGGCATCTGCTGCAGTGGAGCAGCTGTGGAGTCCAAGGCCACCTTCGGGAGTATGCTGCAGTAAGTTGGAGGGTGGTGGGTGTGAAAGCAGCCATAAAGGCCACCCTGCTCCTAGCACCCAGCTGGCTTCTATTTCTCCCCTATCTGCTTTGCCTTTTACAGGTTGAAAAGCACAGGCATGGAAGTCAGGCAGGCCCGGATTCAAATCTCCTTTCCCCCTCTTACCAGCTAGTGTGCCTTTGAAGTCACCGAGCCCCGAGCTTCCTCATCTATAGAATGGGTATAATAATACACGAGAGGGTTGTTGCCAGGGTTGACACGTGAATGCAAAGTGCCAAAGCACACTGTCTGGGAGCCACCGGCTACTCAGCAGAGTGATGCTCACAAGGGGCATGGTGTGTGAATGGCCCCCTTATTTGAACAAACTTTGAGACTCTTGTTCTAGGGAGACAGAAGTGAAATGCCACGGGGGTGGGGGATTGGGTGGCGGGAGGCTTTGCATCCAAAAGCCCTGGGATGACCCCGCGCCTGCAGCAGGAAAGTGAGGCGTGCTCAGGGGTTGGAACCACACCTCTAAGACTGATGGTGGTCCCAAGAGAGAAGGGAGAAAGGCCGGCTGAGTGAACCCCTGGGCCCAGGCAGTTGCATCCACTCCAACCTCAGAGGTCCCTGGGCCCGAAGGCTTGGAGGACAGAACACTTTCTCTGGGACTGGCAACAACGCTGACTTCTACAGGCGTTCTGGAAATTGAGTGAATCAAGCCACCGGACTTTTAGAGATGTGGAGAAGCTAGAGCAGGTCGCCTTGGACTGGGTGGGATATCAGGGCAGGCTGTCCCTTATGATGTCTCGGTCTCATCGGAGCAACCGGTGACCCTTCCTGGAGTTTCTCTTGAAGATGGGCTCTGGTCCTGGGAGGCTTTGGAAAGTCTCAGTCCCACTGCTGGGAGGGCAGGGAAGCTGGGTGGCAATGCCACTAGCTGGGAGGAGTTCTCTTAAGGCAGGGATGCTGATGTGGATAGAAAACAAGGGGTGCAGCCTCTGGGCCTCCAGGGGATGTGATGGGAGAGATCAGACCTGATGGTCCTGAGGCCTCAGCAACTCATTCTCCACACAGGATGTCTGCCATTCCCATGGGAGATGAAGGAAGAAATCACGGTGCTCTAGGGTCTGCACTCCTTTGAAGCTGTGTGGAGAATGATAAATTAGGAGGCATATTAAATATGTGGGTACAGCCAGCAGGGACAAACAGGATTTTCAGGTAGGGAGGGAGGAGGAGGCTATGGCTTCTTCCTGAGATAGCTGGAAGGAATCCACCCTTCCCAGGAAGGGGCCCCACTCAGGACCTGGCAGAACCACCAGCCGCTGCTGTTCTTTTCCCGGACTTCGAACACCGTTCCCTCCTGGAAACTGCTGGTATCTTCGTCACCTTCAAAGTTGGCCACAGCCACATACAAAGAGTCCTTCGGGCCATTGGCGTTGGGGAGAGGGGCTCCTGCCACTTTCTCCCTGTTTTCTCCTATCTTTCCTGCCATGCGGGGCCCTGGCCCACCTTTCCCCCTCATGTCATCCTGGCCTCCCAAGGAGTTGGATAGAAAAGGTTTGGGTTTTGGAGGGATGAGCAGGGCCCAGCCAGGGGCAGGAGCTGCCTTGTCTTCGTTAGCTTCTCGCTGTGGTCCTCTCACCTCTGGAAGGGGCCTGGATGATGGGAAGCTTTTCTTGGGCGGTGGTGGTCTCCGGGGTGGGACCATGGGCCTCTGCTGGGGAGGCTCCTGGAGAGGTACGGGGGCATTCTTAGGAACAGGATCTGCCATCTTGGCTGGTTTTGGAGAAGCTCTGGAGGACGTCTCCTTTGGGCCAAGGCCATCCTGTTTGCCCGTCTTCTCCGGGGCACGGCCAGGCCCCTCCCCTGGAAGAAAGCTGCGGCCGAAGGCCATGTCTTGGCCTCCAACAGCTTGGTGGCTCTCCCTATCCAGTGAGGATTTCTCTTGGGACTTGGCAGGCCTGAGCTTACTCCTGAGGTTGCAGATGTCCACTTGGTCTTCGCCCTGAGGTGGCTCTGTCCTGGGGGAAGAAGCTGGTTTTGGCCTAACCTGAAGTTTGGACTTCAGGAAGGGGTTCTGGGGAATGGCTTCTGGCTTCTCCTCTGGTGGGTCAGCTTTGGGTTTGGAGATGGGCCGGAGGTTGGGCTTCTTTACTTCTTTGGCCAATACCTTGTGGCCGCACTCCAGCCCCATCTCATTCTTCAGCTGGAACAATTTGCTTTTGTCAGGCTTGGGCTCTGGCCTCCTGTTGTCTCGGGCTGGGGGGTTGTGTTTGGCTGGAATCATTGGCAAAATCATGCCAGGAGGCTTGGGTGAAGAGCCCCTGAGCTGTTCCATCCTCTGCCGCTCCCTCTCCTGCAGCTCCCCTTCAGACTTGATGATGGATTCTTTCCGGGGAGGAAGGCTGGGCTTCTCCTCCAAGTCGAGGTCCGAGATCTCCTCATAGCCTGTGGATGCAAATGTGTCTGAAGAGACCTTCCTGATGACCTCCTTACTGCCCTTCCAGTCTTTGGACCATGGCATCCCTGAGTCCATGGCGCCAGGTGGTGCATCAGGCAGGGGCCGGGAGGGGCCCACGGCATCACTGCCTGTGTGGTTCTCCACGGCTGCCGAATCCCCGAGCCGGAGCTGGGCTACCTCGTTGGGTAGGGGAGCCAGGAAGTTGGGTCTTGAGGCATTGCTGGTTTTCTTATATTTGTCAATGAAAGTTGCTGGGGCCCATCCTTCCTTTTCTTCAATCTGGATATACCACCAGCCACTCAAGTTCTTCTCAATCACCTGCAAGGGAAGACAGAGGGAAGTGCTTAGAAGGTATGGTCCCAGGACCAGCAGACCAGAATGGTCTGGGGATCCCAGGTGGGCTTGGAGTTATGGAAGAGATGACTCTGCACTCAGCAGAGTCTCGTAAAACATCTATGGTGGATCACCTGTGGAGAGTTTACTATGTATCAGAAACATCTTACATGGGGGTTGTGTTATGGGTTGAATTGTGTCCCCCCCAAAAAAAGATATGTTGAAGTACTACCCCCCTAAGACCTCAGAATGTGACCTTATTTGGAAAAAGGGTTGCTGAAGATATAGTTAAGATGAGGTCATACTCAAGTAGGGTGGGGCCTTAATCCAGTATGACTGGTGTCTTTACAAGATGTGACAGACAGAAACACACAGGGAGAAGACAGCCATGTGAAGACGGAGGCAGAGATGGCATCACACTGTCATGAGCTAAGAAATGCCAAGGATCGCTGGCTGGCACCAGAAGCTGGAAGAGGCAAGCAGGGATCCTCCCCTAGAGCCTTCGGAGGGAGCATGGCCCTACAGACCCCCTGATTTCAGACTTCTGGCCCCCAGAAGATAACAGATTTTGGTTGTTTTACACTTCTCCGTTGGTAGTTCTTTGTTATGGCAGTCCTACGAAGCTCTAACGGGGAGGCTCTTGTTTTATTTTGGATTCCACCAAAAGTAGGCCCTAAGACATGGATTCGGGTGCACATGGTTACTTTGAGAGGTGATCCCAGGGAGTACAGGTGAGGAAGTGGGGCAAGTGAGAAGGGAAGGGGAGAAACCCATAATGAGCAGGTTACTGCTCTGGATCACTGGGGCAAAACAGCCAGACCCTCTGAGAGAGGAAACAGAATGTGCCTTAGAATGGTTCCACTGGAGGCAGGGTAGGACAGGGTGGGATGGGGGCTTGGGAGCATTTCTCTAAGGACTCTGGCCACTCCCCACAGGGCATTAGCCCCCTCCTTTCTTTTCTGGCCCTTCCCTTCAGGCAAAAAGGAGAGAGGTAGGAGGCTGGCAGCTTGCTGGGACAGGTGCTCAGCTACAGGTCATCTCAGGAGGGCTTCAATGCAGGACCGGGACCTGATGCTTCTGGCTACAATTCTAAAGAAGCACAAGGCAGAAGCCACACATAGTCAGAATTCCCCTTGATCACTGCTTCTTTGATTGAGTATCAGATGGAGTAGCTGGCTGGTGTTTAGAGGTGAGGAGGTAGGAAAAATGCTCATCTTTAAACATGGGATTTACACTCAGCGTGACGAGATGCTCATGTTTAGATATAAGGGAACCCATGCTGATAGAAGTGAAGCACATTTTTACCTCCCATCTCCATCTCCCTCTGGGATACACAACTCCCAAAGGGAACGGTGGGTAGAACCACCCACATTATTTAAGCTTTAATGTTTCTTCTCTCTTTTTGGTCCTGTTGCATATGATTGAATTCACGTGGGCTGGAAGTGTGCATGCTGCAATTCCTTGTCAGTCTCTTTACATATGACATTGTATTAATGCTCACAACCACCCTGTGAGATGGAGATTACCCTATTTTACAAGTGCAGGAGAGTAGAGGAACTCATAGAGTCTTGCAGAAAGTAAATGGTGGCAGTGGGATTCAAATGTAGGCAGGTGGCAAAGCCTGAGCTTTTACCACTACCTGACCTGCCTCTTTCACAATGAAAAGAATTGAAACAAACAACAAAATCACTGAAAATAATTTACAATGGAGGAAAAAGAGATAATAAATGATAGAAAGAGGACCTTGAATTAAACATAGAAGGGCATCAAATTCATGAAAGAACAAGCTATTATGAAACAAGAATAGGTAGTTATGAAAAAGAGTCATTAAGGGCTCTTGTAAATGAAAATTATAATTGTTAAAATAAAAATAATGAATAGGCTGAACTGCTAAAGAGCAAATCAAGGAGCTAGAAAATCAAGCAGAATGCTCCAAGAATGTGGCACAAAGGAATAAAGATAGAAAATATGAACAAAAGTTAAGAGACGTGGAGAATAGAGCCTGTTTAGGAAAAGTTCCAGAAGAAAAGAGTAAAGAATGAAAGGCGTAAATATTTTAAGAAGCAAAAGCAGAGAATTTTCTAGGACAACCTGAATCCTTACGTTGAAAAGGACAACCATATGTTGAACAGGATAAAAATAAACAAATTCATGCCTAGATACATTTTGGTGAAATGTCAGCATTTTAAAGATATGAAAAACTCCTGAGAGAATCAGAGAAATGACAGTTTATGAACAAGAGAACAAGAATCAAGCTGATAGTAGCTGTTTACTAGCAATACTAGATGCAAGAAAAGAATGGAATTACAAATTCAAAATGCTGAGGGGAAAGTTAATTTCAACCTGGAATTCAATCCTCCAACAATCGCTGAAGAATGAGAAAAAAATAACATTCAAGTCTCATTTTTTTAAGAAAGCATTATGTGTAGAAGTGGAAGGGAGGCTGTCCTTTAATTAAGGACTGAGATATAGAAGCTAACATAGTGTAGAGGGAAAGGAAACAGAGAAAGCTGGATGAATCAGGGGAAGCTTCCTGGAGGAGGCAGGGATTTGAAGAGTGAGTTGGATTTTGATATGCCAAGTTCAGTTCAACTAATGGCCTTGAATGCTTTCCATGAGGAGGCAGATACTGGGCTTGGAGCTGGGTTAAAAGCAGGTCCCTTTTATGACAGGCGGAGAAGGTCCAACTTGACCATCAGGGTTCTGAGGAAAGCAGTGAAGAAGAAGGCTGAACAACAAGGGTGGGAAGAACAACCCTAGATCATGGAAAGATGTTAGGAAACAGGCATACTTTCACATCAGAATGCGATGTATGTTTTACAACAGCAAGATGGAGGAATAGAATACAGAATTATCCTTTTTTTTTTTTTTTTTAAGGAGGTATCAGGGAGTGAACCCAGGACCTCATACCTGGGAAGCAGGCGCTCAGCCACTGAGCTACATCTGCTCTCCAATGAGAGTTGGTTTTTTAATTTGTTTGCTTGTTTTTAGGAGGTACCGGGGATCGAACCTGGGACCTCGCGCGTGGGAAGCAAGTGCTCAACCACACTGAGCTACATTCGCTCCCCCAGAATTATCTAACACAAGCAAGATGCTTTGCGAATTCTCTCTGTGGATTTGAAGCCAGAAAGACCAGATATAGTATAAAAAAGGAGCTGGAGAAAAGGAGCAGATAAAAAGCCTCCTAAAGCCTTGGAGGTATTTCTGCTTTCTCGCAGTATCTCTGAGGATGAAGATTCACATTTTATAAAAATTAGTCTGAGAAATTTCAGGCCACATTTTTTTAAACATCCCTGTAGACAGCTGCCTCAGCTGAAGAGAACTTGGCTTGAGAAGGAGTTTCTGGAGCAGCCTGAGAGAACCAGTGGTGGTGAGGCTCAGGAAGCACCTTTAGGAAGCCACCTTCTCTCAACCTCCCTGGGCAGCTGCCCTGGGACCTAAGGGGAAGAGGGAGTGAGGCAGGAAGTGTCCCTTCCGTCCTTTAGTATTCACAGCTATAGAGAAAAACAGCAGCTGCTTTGGAAGCCTGGAGCGTGATTAGAGACCCTCAGGAAATGTGTGGCATATTTGTGCATCTGGCATCCTTGTGCATTGACTCAATAATCATTGTTCACTAATTACTCTTCCATCCAAACATTCCTTCACAAAGGAATTGTTTATTGAGCATCTACTGTGGAGCAGCCCCTATGCTAAGGCTACAGGCTAGAATGAAGAAAACGATCCCTGTGAGGCTAGTGGGGAGAGAGATTTTCTTTTATTCAATAAGAAACATTTATTGCGGTGCTGGGGACCTGGGAATGAAAAACAGACATGGGGGAAATGGATGTGGCTCAAGTGATTGGGCTCCTGTCTACCGTACAGGAGGTACAGGGTTCGATTCCTGGGGCTTCCTGATGACAGGCAAGCTGGCCTACACAGAGAGCTGGTGAAGCAAGATGATGCAACAAAAAGAGACAAAGAGAAGACACAATAAGAGACGCAGCAGACCAGGGGACTGAGGTGGTGCAAGAGATTGAGCGCCTCTCTCCCACTCCAGAAGGTCCCAGGATCGGTTCCTGGTGCTGCCTAAAGAGAAGACAAGCAGACACAGAAGAACACACAGAGAGCAGACAGCGAGAGCAAAACAACGGGGCGAGGGTGGGGGGAGGGACAGACACGGTGGTTTAAATAAATATTAAAAACAAAACAAAACAGACATGGGTTTGAATCCTGGCCCTGTCGCTTTTTAGCTGTGACTTTGGGTAACCCCTTAATTTTTCTGAGCCATAGCTTTCTCATCTGAAAAATGGAGAATATTAGTGCTATCTCACAAGGGCCAAGGATAAAATGACTAAGCCGGAGGCTACGTGTAAAGTACTTAGCATAACACGTGGCACCTAATCAGTGCTCAACAAAATGTTAGCTGTTATTATTCTTATTGTCGTTTTGTTGGAAGAACATACAAATCACAGAAGGGACCCTGAAACCAGGGAAGGCAGAGTTTGCAGTAAGACTTGACGGAAGAGCAGGAGCTACATGGAGATAAGTGCGCAACCTGGGGATTTTCTATGCTGGGCTCTATTCAAACGGCTCCTGTCCTCAAGGGGCTTACCAAGCAGTAAGGTCAAATTTATTCATGCAACAAATATTTACTGGCTATCTGCTACAAGCCAGGCTCTGTGCTGGGGACACTGTAGTAAACACAGATGGGGTCTTGGTCTCAAAGTTTACATTTTAGTTGGGGAGGATGGACACCAAGTGAACCAATCAATCAATTAATAAATCAAGAGCATGGAGAGGCAGAAATTCGGGGCTCTGGGAACTCCGAGGAGGAAGAAAGCATTTCTTGCAAAGAGGAGCTGGGAGGTGGGCCGACTGAGGTGAAGGCAGAGCTCTAGGGAACAGTACCCTTTCCTCGATAGAAGAAGCCCCTGCAGCGTGGCTGAGACAGCGAACAGGAACCTGAACTAGAACCGGGATGCCCGGGTTCTATCACCAGTTTTGCAAATGATGAACTCTGGAGTGTTAGTCATTTTATTGCAATTTGTCTCAGTTTCTTCCTCCATAAAATGGAGGCAATACACCTCATCTTATCCAACAATGCTGAGTATTGTATCTGTTGGAGATGAATCAATTAAACCTCTGCCTCCCAAGAAGGGGTAGGAGCATCTGGTCGGCTCTTCCTCATGATAGAGGAGTGTGATGACATTTGTGCCTGGCTCTGCCTGGTTTTGAAAACTGTCTCAAGAACTACTTTGGCATCTTTGCCAGAGGTTTATACTCCCTGATCCTTGTTGCTACCCCATTATGGTATTTACAGGATCTTTCCTGGAGGCACGGGAAACACCTTACTGCTCTAACCCCAAGAAGACAAGAAAAGGGAAATGAAAGAAGAGGAAGGATTTATCTCAGCCTTTCTCATCCAGGGAACACAGTAGGTAAGCACAGGAGTGGGAAGAAACGGAGGGAGAAGAAGGAAAGTAGTCACAAAAGACCACATACTGTTTGAGTCCATTTATATGAAATGTCCCAAATTGGCAAATCTACAGAGACAGAAAGTAGATTAGTGAACGGTTGCCTAGTGCTGGGGGTGAGGGGCTTGAGGGGGAACAGGGAGTGACTGCTGATGGGTATGGGGTTTCTTTTTGGGGTGATGAAACTATTCTAAAATCGACTGTGGTGATGGTTGCACAACTCTGTGATTACACGAAACCATTAAATCATATATTTAAATGGCTGAATTGTATGGTATGTGAATTTTATCTCAATACAGCTGTTACAAAAAAAAAAAAAAAAGAAAAAGAATGGAGAAGTAGGAGGTGAGAGGAGTGGTAGTAGGAGGTGATACCTAGAATCAAGAATCGTGGATGGGCAGAGGAACACCAGGTCAACTCACCTCGACCTTCAGGCCCGCCTGGAAGCTGATTCCATCGGGGATGGTTGTCTGGAACTCGGCAATGGTATAATACTCTTCCTCCACTTGTGGTGGGATGGGAGGCTTAGGGAGGTTCAGACCTCGTGGCTGGAACGATTCAACACAGTGCTGACACCTATGTGAGGTATTATCATAACACTGGGGAGGGTAGAACTAAGGGGCTGGGGCACGCCGTCACCCTCGAGGTGATGCTGGCAGAATGATTTGGATTGTACAGGACAAAACAAAGAGGACAGCTCCAACAGCCATCTCCTAGATGACTCACTGGCTCTTCAGCTTTAGAGCGATGAGAAGCAGCATGGGTCATTTGGTGACGATCATGAAACTTGGGGGCAAGATAATGTTCTATGAACTTAGAAAGGGCAGCGAGGATGGTGGAAAGAATACAGCTTGTGAGTCAGACTCGTCTGGGTAGAAAATACTATGTGTGTGACCTTGGGCACATCATTACCCTTTTGGAGCCTCAGTTTCATGTCCTGTAGAATGGGGATAATAAGAGTATCTACCTAGTGGGGCTGCTGCAAGCATTAAGTCACTGCAGTGAAAGCACCTTGCACTTTGCATGGCACCCAAAAGGTGCTCAATAAATGGTAGACCTATAAAGAAGGCCCATTTCCAAAAGTGTTGTTTTAAAAAGTGCCTTGATTGGGAGCAGCTCAAGCAGTTGAGCACCTGCTTCCCACATGGGAGGTCCCAGGTTCAGTTCCCAGTGCCTCCTAAAAAACAACAACAAAAAAACAAACGACAAGCAAACAAACTTATTAAAATCAACTCAGGGGAGCCCATGTGGCTCAGTGGTTGAGTGCTGGCTTCTCACACACGAGGTTCCGGGTTCAATCTCTGGCCCCGGTACCTCAAAAGAAAAAAAAAAAAATTGCCTTGAGAGATGAGAAAAACGGAGTATAAAGGATATCATAAAACAGCACCACAAATGGTATTTGTGCTTCATCCAGGCACGGGCCTCAAACTGTCTCATTTGAGAAGTCTGATCTAAGGCAGAGAAGTGGACGCAGGAAGTAGAGAGCACATCCTGAGGCCTAATTGTCATACACAGCCTCTGGAACCGTAGGCAACCTGTCTAGCCTCCAAGGACCTCAGGCTTTCCACCTGTCAGTGGGACTAGCACGCATACAGTCTGCTTCAAAAGGAAAGAGAACCTCTTTGGTTAAGGGCCATTGGGATACCCCAGCTGGCTCTCCGGGGACAAGGGTCCACTTACTATGGTCATATCCCGGCGAGGAGGGGGTCTCTGCCTCATCCGTGGCGACCCTATGGAGAAACAAGGCCTTATTTCACACATATGCAGAGTTTGCAGATAAACTTCCCAAGGCGGAGACCAGGAAAGATCTATTCTCTCTTGCAGAAGATGAGGCATGAAGCTCTGCGTGGGAGTTAGCGTGAGGCTGCCACCCCTTCCTGGAGAAGAGCCCGAGGGAGAAGGAGCTGCTCATGCTGGGCTCAGGACTCTCTCAATACAGCTTTTTCTCAAATCACAGTCTTTTTCTTGCAGAAACGAAAGGGGATGATGCCGAGTCCTGGAATGATGGAAAACTTTCCAGGAATGGCAAAAAGCCTAGGCTGAAGAATAACATAGACGTGTGTTCCAGCCCCAGCTCTGAGGCTGGCTGTCTCCAGCTTTGGGTACGTTATTTGAATCTTTGACTCACAAGGCCCTCACCTGTGAAATGGGGGCAATGCGTGCGTGTGCCAGGGCCCGTGGGGAAGGTGAAAGCAAATGACCCCTGTGGAGCTCTTGGCGTGATAAACGTCATTGCCCCTGGTTTTGTACTCTAGAACAAACCCAAATTAGACAAGACATAAAGAAAAACAAAATACTTGGGCAGATGATTTCAGGGGTTTTCACTGTGGAGATGGGCTGCCCGAGCTCTGGGTTTCAGGGGCAGGAGGAGGATGACTCTGTAGTGGTCCCAGGTTTTTGGCTAAAGGCAGTGTACTGAGGAAGTCACCCTGTGTGTTGGCAGAGCTGGTTTAGCGTGTGTGTCCACACAGAGGGCTAGCTTGGCGGTTGGGGTGTGGAGGAGACTGGTAATCTCTAAGTAACCATTTCCCCTGTCTTCTAATAGAATAAACAGCAGCAGAGGTTTGGTTGGACACTTAGTTGCATATAAGAAAGACTACGTTTTCCAGGCTCCCTTGCAGCTAGTATGGCCATGTGACTAAGTGTTGGCCAAGGGGATATGAAAGTGAAAAGCGTATAGCTTCTGAATTGTGTCCTCTACTTCCTCTGCCCCTCTCCTTTTTATCAGTTGGGATAATGGCGAGCCATCCTGGATGCCAGGTGGATGAGGGCAACACTCAAGGGATGGCAGTGTAACAAGATAGACACCATGTAACATTCCTTCTAGACACATGGAGTTATCACATCAGCCCTGGACATACACCTAGACTGTTTCATGAGAAAGAAATAAACATCTAAATGATCAAACCACTGTTACTGGGTGTGTGTGTGTGTGTGTGTGGTATCTTCATTATAGCATCTGAACCTATACCCTAACAAAGACAGGAGGGTTCAGATTTTCTTTTGCTCCTGTACTCTTATTGGGAATCCTCCTATGCTCTTGGCCATGATAAGATAGAATTACAGGAACTCAGGGCTGACCAAAACCCCTGCCATGGCATGTGAGGACACAGGGTCAGTGTTTTCTCAGGGCAGCTAAACAGAGACTACGAGCCATGCTTGACTCACCGAGTTCATTGGCTTCTAAGAGCCACTTGGCAAAAACAGCTGGGAGAACTTGAGCCAGGGGCAAGTGACCTCATCCTTGCATGGAATTGGAAGTCCTTTCTCAAAATAGGGATTCCCTTTGCTCTGTAGACCAAGATGGGGTCTTGTGTGTCTGAAGACTGTGGCTGAAGGCTGGAGTTTTGGTCATAAAACAATCAGTAATAAATACCAATCTCAGGTGTTGGGAACATGAAATGGTAAACTAAGCACGGGGATGCTTTGAAAAGCAGGATGGGGAAAGTACTATTGTTAGAGTAAACACAACACACAGTCAACCTTCTCCGCCTCTGGCTCAGAAATGAGGCGATGTAGTGAAGCAGGGAGAGCACAGGCTCTGGACCAGAAAGGCCTGGGTTCAAGTCCTGGCTTCGCCATTGACTAGCTGGGTGGCCTTGGACGAATCACCTCATCTCTGTTTCTTGTCCAATGAATATAGTAAGTCCCTCGCAGGGTTGGTATGAGGAGTCAACGAGACGGAATTGAACTGTAAGGTTCCTGTACATAGAAGGTGCTTGAAAAAATGGTAGCAACCGTGATCATCATTAGGTAGCGGCAAAACTACTCTTGACTAAGGTTCTTCCATTTGCTGTCTGAATGATCTTGAACAAGCTACCCGGGTTCCTGAGCCTCTGTTTCCTTGTCTATGGGATGGGTGGGCAGAAGGACTGTGGTGAGGATGAGGGACAACAAGCAAGCAGCCCTGGGCATGAAGCTTGGCACACAGTGGGCCCCCGGCCACCAGGAGCCCGGGCGGGCGTCACTCACTCTGCTTAATGTCGCCGTCGGGGACCGGGCGGCCTTCAAACCGGCTGTCCCTCAGGTTGTTGAGCAGCTCCTTCTCCCTGCCTGCTGCGTTCTGCTGCCGGAAAGTGCTGTCCAGGTCGAGGGCGCCTGAGTGGGTGGATGAGCCCGGAACTGGTTTTGGGGGTAAGGGGTCCCCACTGCTCTTCTTCAGGTAGGAGGCTGGGGCCCAGCCCTCTTTGCCCTGGTGCCTGGGAGGAGGAGGAGGAGGAGGAGGAGGAAGAGGGAGGATGCTGGTTAAGCCGGCCTGCCAGGCCCAGGGTAAGAAGCCACAGTCCTACAGCGAATCACGACCAAGTCCCAGAGGGTAGGAACGATGGATTGCAACCGAAGAAGCCTAAGCCCTCAGCTTGGCGGTCCAGGTTGCTTTCAACCTGACCCCCGTGTGCCCCCACTGCCTTGTCTCTCACAGCAACCCCACATCCCACCCACCCATGTGACTCCAGGTTCCCAGGTGCCCCATGGTCTTTTACTCCTCCATGTCCCTGCTCTCGGTGACACTTCTGCCTGGCAAGCCTGTTCCCTGCCTCCTCCCTGGTGGGCACCTGCTTCTCTCTTCTGGTTCTGCTGAAGGTCTTTCCTTCTCTAAAGCCTTTCCTGGTGCTCACAGAGAACAAAACCCTCCCTCTGGGGCGCCCCCGCTTTCTCCTGCTCATACTACCACCTCAGCACCTGTAACACTGATGGTGCTTGGCTGGGGCCCTTCAGTTTTCCCAGTCTGAACGTGAGTCCCAAGGTCAGGGGCTGCGGCTGATTCATCTCTATATGGCAAGGGCCTCGGTGCCAGAGTTGAATGAAGAAATAAAAGAATACGCGGACACACAGTCAATGAGCCCAGCTTAGGGTGATGGCTGTAAAGCTTTGCTACTGTCACCCTCCCCTTACAGTCACCACTGTGATGATCACAACAGTGACAACGACACCTGACACTTCCCAGGCAATTACCCCGCCAGTCCCAAGCACGGCAGCTCTTGCACCCTGTGAGGCAAGTGTGACTGCAATCTCTGTTCTGCTGAGCCCCCAGAGCACTGGCTCACTGCCCCCCAAAGGGAGGGCAATTGCTCACTGAATTCTCAGCACAAGAGAGCTCAGTTTAAGTGCAGGGTCCAGAGGGGTTGTCTGCGCTAGCTTGTAAGAGCCAACGATGCCCGGCTCTTCCAAACTCCATGCTCACTGACATCGCTCGAAACTGGCCACAGTGGCAGTATTTACACCGTGGAGATTGGCAAATGTTGCAACTCAGAGCATCCCCCGAGAGCTGCTTGTTAAACATTTCTCAGCACTGCACTGGTCTGGACCCCCAAAACACGTGCCCACACTTTTGGGGAAAGTCACATCAGCCCAATTGCCTAGAGAGGATATAAAGCAGGCCCAGATTTCTTGTCGAGAATGTTTCAGTGAAAATTGGTTCCTTTACAAGTAGAAGCTTAGAAGGTAGGAATCTACAGGGCTTGTTGTTTATCTGTTTTAAAATATCCACTGGGAAGGAGTATCTCATCCTAATTGGAAAGTGTCAGGCTGCATACAATCCACACCTTCAGAATGAATGGTTAATCGCTTGGGTGCACAAGGTCCCAAGCAGAGAGCCGACACGGGCAGTGGGAAGTGTGCGGCTTTGGGGTGAGAAAGGAGTGGGTTCACCTGGCTCTGTCAGTTTCTAGCTGGGGCATCATGGGCCAGCCATTCTGCTTTTCATCTGTAAAAGGAGGATAATAACACCTACCTCATGGGTTTGTGGTGGGAATGAAAAGATATTATTTATGTCAAATACCTGGCATGGCAGGTACTCAGTGGTACCACTCTTCACTCTTGGGGTCGGGGGAAGGTGTCCCATTTTAAGAAGAGGATATAAGGGAAGAGCAGCCTTGAAAACTCAGCTGTGTAACATGATGGCAAACACTATTCAAGGCTCTAGCCAGATGGGCCCTGGGAGTCTGGTGGGTCCAGAAGCCTCCGGCCCCACGGAGCTTGGCTTTCCAGTTCCCTGTCCCAGTGTCTGTTCCCAGAAAAGCTGCAGGGAGCCCCAGTCTTGGCAGCCACCCTGGGAAGCAACTTCTTCCACGGCTGAGGAACCCGGGAGTTCAAGTGATTGTGTTTGTTAAACAGCACTGACCTGCTGGGGACACAATGGGGTGGGACGTACCGCTGCAATGGCAGGGAGCAGAAATGGAGGAAGTTCACAAAGAAAAGAGGGAGAGAAAAAGAGAGGAAAAGGAAGAGGTGGAGGTCTACAGAATGCCAGCAGGTTGACCAAGCACCCTGTAGTACTTTGGCAGTTTGATATAGTTATGAATTCCAAAAATAGATATTGGATTATGCTTGTAAACTGGTCTGTTCATCTGGGCATGATTAAGTTATGATTAGGGTGTTGACTGGGCCATGTCAGTAAGGCATTGAGCCCCACCCCTTGGTGGGTGGGGTCTCAAAGATAAAAGACATGGCACAGGACAGAGTTGGAATTTTGATGCTGGGGTTCTGGTGAGGAAGGAGAGAAGGTCCCGGGAAAAGACGAGCCATTCACCTAACAGTTCACAGTTGGCCTTGTGGAGAGAGGCAAAGGCTAGAGAGCCTCATCGTCTACAGCTGACCTTGTGGAGGAAACAGAAGAGTTGAGCCCGGAAAGAAACGGAGCCCTGGGAAGAGAGGAACCCAAGAAGCCTGAACCCTGGCAAATGTTGGCAGCTGCCTTGCTCCAACAAGTGGCAACAGACTTTGGTGAAAGAAGAAACTTATGCTTTATGGCCTGGTAACTGTAAGCTTCTACCCCAAATAAATACCCTTTATAAAAACCAACCGATTTCTGGTATTTTGCATCAGCACCCCTTTGGCTGACTAATACATGCCCTCCCCCGCCCCACGAATGACAGTGGTGGGGCCGGGCTGCCTGGGCTTCTACGCTGGCAGCACCCCTTACTGGGTGACTGTGGGAAAATTCAGTCATTCTGTGCCTCAGTTTCCTCATCTGTCAAATGAAGAGAAGAACGGTACCAACTTCATAGAGTGTGAGGATTTAGAGTTGGTTCAAGGCACTCTCTCTGCTGGTGGTTTTTAAAATGCCCATAGATTCCTCTGTATTCCTCCCTTCAAAAGGGGCAGCCTAATTCCTCTCAGACACATGGAGCACAGCAGACGTGACCATGTGTGACGCTGGTCATAAAAGGCGCCGCGGCTTCCTAGCTCGCTCGTGCTCTTGGATCACCCACTCCGGCGGGCAGCCGGCCTCCACGGTGTGAGGACGTGCGAGCATCCCCAGGGAGAGGCCCACATGCTGAGTAGCCAAGCCTCCTGCCAGAGGTCCTGTGAATGAGCCACCCTGGAAGTGGCTATTCTGGCCCGGGTAAGCCTTCCTTCCGACGCCTGTGGCCCTGGCTGACACCCTGACTACAGCCTCATGAGAGCAGGTCCTGGGCCCAAGAAAGCCATGCCCGAATTCCAGACCCACAGAAGCTGGCAGATAAATGTTCATAGTCTTAAACCACTAAGGTGTTGGGATGATTTGTTAAGCAGCAAGATAAATCTGTCCTCAATACATGTTAGCTACCATTATCATTATTCCTTCTTCTTCAAATCTCAATTCTGAGATCCCCTCCCTCAAGAAGATTTCCTGACCCCTAAGGCCAAGGAGCCCCTCTTCTGTGCCCCAGGTGTTGTGCCAACAAGTTTGTCTTCTGCATTAGCTGCTGTGGACTCACTGCTGACTCCCCAGCTCCCAGCTCCAAATCTCTCTGGCCCAAGAGATTTATGATGTATTTGTTGAAGGAATAGGTGAATGAAAGAATGAATGAAGTGCCACATGGTTAGCCCCATGTGAGTGTTTGTTGAATGAATAAGTGAAAGAATGAAGTGCCACATGCTCAAGGCCATGTGAGTGGCCTTGACACTGTGCTACACATATCACAGTGGCAGACACCAGGCTGCAGGGACCTTGGACTTCTTCCTTCACCCTAATTTCCTGCTGTCACAGCCTGCCTAATATGGACACCACTGCCCACACTGGGAAAGACTCAGGCAAACCAGGACGTCCTGGTCACCTTAACTGCCCACGAGGTTCTGATTTCATATATAGGTGAAAGAGCGGTTAAAAAAAGTGTTGGAAAATGCAGGTCTCCTGCTTTGTTGGATTCTGAGAGATGAAGGCAAATTACCAGCCCCAGGATGAGTCATAGGTGATGTGGTATGGATGATCCTATTCATCTCGGAGTGGGGCTGGAGTGGGAAACCACTCACATGCAGGGCAGCTTCATGCTTCCATTTACTTGTTACGAGAAACATCTGGAGGTGGAGGCCAGCCTTGCTTGACAGGGTCACTGCTCTCTGTGATTCAGTGTGTTTGGAGGAGGTTTTGCTTATTATGGACTTTTGGGGAAGGATATGGGTAGGGAGGGAAGCCAAAGGGCACAGAAGAGAAGTGTCCTTTTGCGGCTTAGCCCATCTGCAACCACTTACAGACCTCTGTGAAGCTGGAGCCCATGTGACCCGAAACCTACCCAGCTGCAGCGGGAGGCAGAGGCAGTACCTGATCTTCCACCAGCCTTCTAGGTTTTTCTGGATGACCTCCACCATGGCCCCTTTCTCCAGGTTCATTTCATCCTGGTCACGGGCTGTGTACGGGTAGATGACTGTGTACTTCTCCTCTGCGGGGACAAAGGGATGCTGGGTTAAGAAAACGACTACTGGAGTTTTGGGGACATGAGATGCCCTTGGCCAACGGTGGGAAGCATTTCTTCCAGAGATTGCCACACACCCACCAGACTCCACTTAACCCCGGACGACTGTTCAAGCAGCAAAAGGGCACGGGACAGAGGGCCGGTCCCGATCCCTCTGAAATCGCTCAGCTTCCCACATTCATCCTCAAATCTGTGCTGAAAGGACAACTTTCCTTGACCACTTGATGTGACACTCCAACTGCAGGCAGTGTCATCCCCCTTACCCTGGTTTATTCCCCCCCCCCCAATCTGGGAATCATCACTAACACACTGTATAATTTACCTATTTATTATGTTTATGTCTATGTCCCCTGTTAAACAATGAATTCTAGGCAGGCAGAGATCTGTGCTGTCCTGTGTATTCCTCAATCTCCAGCACGAGCATGGTGCTTGGAATGGTTGGTAAATTAGTGAGAATCAGCCAACGTTGAGCAAATGAATGAGTCCCAAAGGCCTGGCAGGAGCCACCCTGCTCCAGCCAGAGGGGCTTAAACCCTCCCGTGTCTGCTCCCTAGTTCTCACTGGTGGACAGTTCAGGGATGAGCTGAGGTTGCTTTGAGGCTGAAACCACTACCAAGGAGGAGATGGCTAGCAGTTTTCATGAGCTACCTGGAAACTGATCTTCCTGTTTCTCTCGTTATTCTCAAGCCCCTGGATCTAACCATGCTTGAAGCTGCAGCTTTTGTGAATGCTACTGGGGTGCCTCCCCTCCACCCCAGAAGCCGTGGGACCATCTCATGGTTCTCCTCCTCCCAGGGAGCTGTCCCCAGCTGTGTCCCTTCCCCAGCAGCCCCCCCCCCCGAGGGCCCAGGCTCAGCTGCGAGGGTTATGTTCATTGTCAAAGTGCTCCAGAGAGCAAGAAAACAGTTCCCACCCCCAACGGGATCGCTGTGGCTGCTCAGACCCAGAAAATGGATCTGTGTCACAGGGGAGCCTGGCAAGGAGAGGAGGGGGCCTTCCTGTTTTGATTACACTTCAGCCCCCAGGGGAGTGACAGAGCCAGCTGTGGGCTAGTGTCCACGGTTAGCATGTTGATGCTGACGCTGTCTCTTTGGGAGAACACCACAGGCTGTCTGTGGCTTGCTCAGCTGGGGCAGAGGGAGGAAGAAAACCCACAGGGTGTTTATTTATTGATTGATGCAGCCTGCTGACCCACCCCGTGGGGGCTTAGCTGACTCAAGCTGCCCATATCCTGTGCTCAGCAGTCAGCTGCTCCCCTCGTCCACGGAAGCTGTAGATGAGGTGGGGGTGCTGCAAGGGGTGGAGGGAGGATTCAACCCCATGGATGCTGGAAGGGGTACTGCCTGGGTCCTAGTCTAAGTGTGGTCAAGTCCTAGGGGCCTGGGACTTCTGGGGTACCATGCACTTTGGCTGCATCATATGGGGGTTCTCAGCACCCAAAGGCCCTCTTTGGGCTCCATGGGACAGTCTGTGGTCCCAGATAAGCTCAGGGCTGAAGACCTTGTAAACTGTACGGTGCACGCCTGCTGCCTGCCTGCTAGCATCCCTCTGTCCTCTCTCTGGTAGCACTACCACCCTCAGTCCGTGTGGTTTGGGTAAGGCTGACCTCCTGGAGGGAGGGGGCAGGTGGAGGACCGTGGGCTGGCCACCATGTTGATTCAGGGATGGTAGACCCAAGTGGATCCAATCGTAATCAATCATGGGACTTGTGTTAGAGGAGAAGCACTCTCTTCTGTGGGGATCCTGAAAGGTGCCCAGAACTACTGTCACCATGAGGAGAGAGAGGCTGCACAGAATGTCAGCAACAGAGTGGAGAATAGAGCAGAAAAGTGGCAAGAGTGAGTCCCAAGTTGGATGACATTTCTAAGCCCCTGGATCCAGCCATGCCTGAAGCTGGCCCTACCCTGGACTTTTCAGTGATATGTGCCAGTAAGCTTCCCTTTTTTGGTGAAGCCAGTTTGACATGGGTTTCTTTCCCTTGTAACTCCAAACTGCCTGGTGAAAGGAACAGGCCACTGGCTCAGCACTATATACACCCCAGGCATTATTTTTTAACTTGGGGAACTTTAGAGCCCCAAGGCTGAGAAATGCCCCAGGGACCCTCCTCCCAAACCCACATGCCAACATATACACAGGACAGACAAGCTCACTGTATCTCACATGCAACAGGCATGGCAGGTCCAGGGCAGGGAGGCTCATGCAGGTGCAAGGGACCCAGTTCCAAACACCCAACGGGGAAGAAAACTCCGAGGCAGGCACCTTGACGCCAGCTGATGGCATACAAGTCCCCCAGAGTCCGGCGGCGGCCCATGGGCCGGGGCAAAGACCCGTACCTCCACGAGACTGGATGGGCAGCATGTGAGGGGAAGGGCAGAAAGCAGAGGTGAGAAGAAAGAACTTCCAGTGACTCAAGGCAGAGGGGGAACCAGGGACATGTTTCCACTTAGGAGTCCATGACTTCCAAGTCTCTTCCAAGCCTCAGGTGTCTCAGAAGGACCAAGTTCCTGAGTATTAACCTTGAACTTGAGAGAAGAGGCATAATTCTATTCCTGGCATCGTTATAAAAAGGTACTAAGAGGGGAGCAGGAAGAAAACTGTACAAACCTTTAGGAAAATCTGGCCTCTCTCTTATCTTCTGGCTGTGTAACCCAGGACAAGTCTCTCTACCTTTCTGAGCCTGATTCCTCATCTGCTAAATGGGGATAACAACTACTCCCTCACAGAGGCATATCCTTGGCGGGCCCTGTTAATTGTCAAAGGAGCTATATTTTCCACACTGAACACCACAGTCCCTCAATCTGAGATGATTCTTCCTGTACCCCCCAATGCTGGCTTGGCCTCTCGGGCCTGGTGGGCACCCACAAACACAGAGCAAACCAACAGACCTTTTACTTTGAGGGGTGTGGGCGCTAATAAAAACCAAACGCAAAAACAAAAAAACAAAAGAATAATAAAAAAGACAAAAAAAAAAAAAGAGGGGAAAAAAAACAAAGTGCAAAACCACGATCAACTGTTTTGCTAACCTTTGAATGCAGATCTACTCCCCTTCTTCTCAGCCCCTTTTCTGACAAGTATATCCTTAAAGCGGTTTTGAGCATTTTCAAAATGGCCAATGAAAATCCAAAAAGAAATTTAACCCTAGGTAACATCCAGCTGGTATGATACTATAAGTGGTTTCTGGTTACTATCTAGGTTCTTTGCTGAATGCGTTGCATGGGGAATCTCTGTAACTACCACGAAAATCCTATGATGTTAATAGTACCGTTTCCATTTTTTAGAAGAGGAGGCTGGGGCTTAGTGAGGGAAAGTGGCCCAAGATCACTTGGCAAGTAAGTGGGTGCAGCTGAGTTTCAAATTCAGGGCTGCCTGACTCCAAAATCCCTCTGGTTATTCAGGAACGCTTCTAGGGGGAAAAGGGAGTTGGTTGGCCTGGCAGGAATCACCATCCAGGACACCTGCAGGGAAGGGTTCTCTGGGAACAGGATGTGGGGCATAATGTGTGTGTGGTGTGTGGGTGGGGGTAGAGTGGGCCAGGTCAGGGCCATTTAAACCAACAGAGAAAGCAGAGGTCTTTAAACAGAGAAGTTCAAATGCCTTGCATATGAGCCAGGAGCAGCTCCAGCATCTTGGCAGCCAGAACGATTCTAGGGAAGAACAGGGAGGGCTTGACAGCAGCAGGCTGGGGCCCTCCTGAGGTCCCGTAAGGTGCGAGGGCCCCAGCTCTGGCCAAGCTCACCTGGGTTGTCCCCCGCCCATGGTCCCTAAGACAGGTGGGGCTCGCCCTGCAGCCCCGATCCGTGGCCTGGCTTCCCGTCCATCGTCCATGCCGCCCATGCCAGCGAGTTCTGGAGATGGAGGCAGCCCAGGATGGGGGATGGTTGGCATGGGTTTCCCCCAGCAAGCCAGAGGCTCAAGCTCCTTCCTACCTTCTTCAGGCTGGAGGGAAAATTCATCCTGCACACCATCCTGCCCTTCGAGGCAGGTCGCGGGGACCCAGCCTTGCTCTTCAGCGGTGCTGACGAACCACCAACCTGGGAAGACCAGAGCACAGACTGATGTTAGCTGGGGTGAGTGTGGGGCACTGGGGGGTCAGAATGTGATAACAGATTCAGCCACTGTATCAGTCAATAATCAGGGTAAGACGAAAGAGTCACCACTTCACTGAGAAAACACAACTACCAATGTTAGCTGACTGCTAACTGCTACAGACAGGCTGACTAGAAAGCTCCGGAGACCCTAAGACAGGAGACAGAAAGGGCATCCTAAATGGTGACAGTAAAAACTGTAGCTGCAGTCACGGAAGGGTGCATGCGTTATCTTATATAATCTTCACCTCATCATCCCCATTGCACAGATGAGGAAACTGAGGCTCAAAGAGGTGAACAGACGTGGCCAAGCTCGTGTAGGTAAATCTGGCTGCCGACGGCTAGGTGCCTCAGAGGCCTCTTATCCAGACTTAGGCCTGCTCTCGAAAAAATCAAAACAAAACAAAAACAAGCAAAACAAAACAAAAAAAGGGCAGGCACAGGTAGGCAGAAAAACAGTTCCCCAAAGATGTCCATGTCCTAATCCCCAGAACCTGTGAACATGTTAAATTACATGGCAAAGGGGAATTGAGGAATAGATGGAATTAAGGTTGCTTATCAGCTGACCTCAAAATAGGGCGATTATCCTGGATTATCCAGCTGGGCCCAATGGAATCACAAGGGTCCTTGAAAATGGAAGAGGGAGGCAGCAGAGGAGTCAGAGTCAGGGGGACAAAGGAAGAAAGGCACAGGAGGAAGGGGCCACGAGTCAAGGAAGATGGGTGCCCTCTAGAAGCTGGAAAGGGCAAGAAACGGATTCTACAAAAGGGATACCCTGCCAACACCTTGGTTTGAGCCTGGTGAGATCTGTGTCAGGCTTCTGATCTGCAGAAATAAAAGATAATAAATATGTGCTTTTTTAAGCCACTGAATTTGGTAATTTGTTACAGCAGCAAGAGGAAACTGATACAGGACCCAAATGGCTTTGCACAATATAAATGGGGAGATGACACCTGCTCCCCAAGATCACACACATTCAAACTCTGGAGGGCCCCTGCAGGAGCAGAGACTCCTGAGGAAGCTTCCTGGTCTTACAGGGGGTCTGTGCTCTTGATCATCCTGAAGTAGAAGCCCCCTTCTGTTTTACTCGACCAGACACTCCCAACTACATGTTACGATGACTTGAACTCTGTGCGTGCAGGAGTGAGAGAGAATGAAGGGTTCATGTCAAACTGTTAGAAAGGTTATCAGGGGTTGGGAAAAGGGGGCTAGGGAGGAAGCTGATGGATAAAACTGAGTTTAGCTTTATCACTAATGTTGTAAGAAGCATATGTCCATGTATTACTTGAGTAGCTAAAATATGATT
>JAQZBX010037839.1:0-23638 GCA_029593785.1 Cabassous unicinctus | reverse complement strand
GTCTCTGGGAACTATTCCATCCTGAGCCTGGAATTTTCATACCCAAGGCAAACATACATTATTTTGCAGTGAGATGAGTGTTCATGTGTCAGAACACAGTATCGGAAAGAGTTAGTGTTGTAGTTAGGGAAACAAACCATTCCAACATGATTTCTTCTTGTACCCAAGGAAGAGGGTGCCATAGGTCCTAAGGAAGTTTTTGACCATGCCTTGGGTAACCCACCAGAATTCTGTATGTTCCACACCTATGGCCTCATCCTCAGGTATAAGTGAGTATTGTTAATGACTTGGTCTCATGATAAGTCTATGAAATGGATATCAATCGATCCGTTTAATGAAAGTTTGTCATGTGATAAATTTATGTTCATACAAATTTACCCTTCATCTGTTCTTAAACCAATGTCTATACCATGCCCAACGAGCATATTTTTCAGCTGTCTTCAGCAGCAATTTACTACATGAACTATCCTGTACTTAGAACAAAGAAAATTCTCTTTCCTGAATCCAATGTCTCACTTAATAGCTACTTTCTAATTTATCTCTTCATTTATAAAGCAAACTCTTGCAAGGATTATTAGTACTCAAATGTTATTCTTGCCTAATATCCACTCATTTCTCAATGCACTCCAGTCAACCCTCTTCCATTCATTACTCTACAAACTCTCTTGTCAAAGACATCATAAAATTTTATTAAACAAAGTTCAGCATTCATTTTTTAAAAATCCTTATCCTAATTTACCATTCAACATTATTTGACCCAACAAATTGCCCCATCTGAGAACACTATTTTCTAAGTGTTCTCAATCTCTTTACTTGATATGGGACTGTTGGGGACATAATTCTTCTTGAGATAGTTTAGGTAAGCTATGTGGTAATAGGAATTTGTTCATTTCCTCTGGATTATTTAAATTATTGGTGCAAATATTATAATTATTGCCTACAATATTTTACTTTATATAAGATAAGGTGTCATATTCATTTTGGAATTCAGTTATGTGCATGTTCTCCCATTTTTTTCTTTGTCAGATGAACTAAATTTGGTTATTTTAATTGATCTTTTCAATGAATCAACTTTTGTTTTATTAATTATCTCCATTGTTTTCTGCATTTCATTTATCTCTGCTGTATCTATATTATTTCCTTTCTCCTGAAAATTTAGAACTTTGTACTTCTTTCTCTAGTTCTCCAAGATGAGAATATTGGTGATTAATTTGAGCTCTTTTTAGTTTTTTAATATGAGCATTTACAGCTATTAATTTCTCTCTCAACACTACCTTTGTGGCATACCCTAGATATTGGTATGTTGTATTTTCCTTTTCATTTATCTCTAAATATTTTCTGATTTCCCTTGTGGTATTTCCTTAACCCATTCATTATTTAATAGTATGTTGTTTATTTTCCACATATTTCTTTTATAGATTAATAGCTACACTCATTCATTGTTAGTGAAGAGTCATTACATGATTTAACTCTTTCTAAATATTTGGGACTGCTTCTGTGACCTAAGTCATAGTCAATCTTGGATAATGATCCATGTGTACTTAAGAAGAATGTGTGTTCAAATGTTATTGGTGGAATGTTCTATAAATGTATGTTTCATCTACTTCATTTACAGTATTGCTCAAGACTAATATTTCCTTGTTGATCTTTTAATTATATGCCAACCTCAGCTCCATGTGACAAGAAACAATCCCTGATTACACCTACCCACCCCAATACGGTTCAAATACAAGGTCATTTGCCTGGATCCCATTTTAGATATAGTCATATGACATCCTAAAATTAAGGACAATCTTGTGGATGGAAATTGCAAATTGAGTAAACTGGAGAGTTCCAGGTGCCCTAAACCTGGAGTAATCACCTCTACACCAAAAAAAAAAAGGACTTGGATGGAGGCATCCTTCAAATAATGTAGAGCCTGTTATTGAGAAGTGCAAGACAGAGCTGTCCACTTCATCTCATTTCTAACAGTCTTCTCTTCAGTCAACTTTGACTCTGTGCAGTCAGGCAACACTCCTAAAATTGTTTTAAATTATTCAAGAATGACCAGAACATGCCTGAAACTCTCAAACCCACATTAGTATTTTCATTCCTTACTTAGTGCAACTCTCTTCTTTTTTGCCTTCTGTGACAAGGCATGTGTATTCTGTAAGATTTTTGTTCCTCACATGTTTATTGAGTTTACCCTATGATGCAAACAAACTGGAAAAGTTTGATGCAGTCAGGACCTAGTTTTGGGACACAGGAAATAAGTTTGTTGCCAAGGTTTCTCAGTAAAAATAATGACTCAAAAGCATTTTCCTTGTTAAGGATCTCAAGCCAAAGCTGCATGAATTCCTGAATTAATAGATAAGAGCTACTTAATTTTTCATATAAAATTCTACATCTGAATTAACATTAGACAATAAAAAGAGAGTAAAATGGTTAGAATTGGGTATAAATAAACCTTCAAATAATATATACAATCAAATAATATAATATCTAAATAATAAAACATTAATAAAATAATATTAAACAGATATTTCTCCAAAGATGATCTACAAGTGACCAATAAGCTCATGAAAATGTGGTCATTGGTTAATGAGAAATACAAATCAATCTTTGAATGAAATACTACATCACATCCACTAGGATAGCTATTAAATTTTTAAAAACTGTGCCAAAAAAGGATGCTGTGTCCTATTGAATGCCTTTTTTGTGCTAATAGAGATGATCTTCTTATTTTTCATCCTTTGATCACTTAATGTGATGTAGTACATTAATAGATTTTTAAAAGTTGAACTATTCTTGCATACCAAGGGAAAAACACACTTGATCATGGTATATAATTTGAATGATGTTTTTTTGGATTTGATTACCAATTATTTTCTTGATGATTATTGCATCTAAGCTCATGAGAGAGATTGGTTTGTACTTTTCTCTTCTTCTAGTGTCTTTATGTGGCTTTGGTATTAGGGTGATGTTGGCAACATAGAATTTGTTTGGTAATGTTCCCTCCTCTTCAATTTTTTGGAAAAGTTTGAGCAGGATTAGTATTAGTACTTCCCAAAATGATTGGTAGAATTCACCTGTGAAGCTACCTATTTCTTCTTTCATCTATGTAGGTTGCTTGTGTTTTTCTGGAAATGCATCTGTTTCATCCAAATTGTCCATCTTGTTGGCATACAAATTTTCAAAGTAACCTCTTATGATACACTTCATTTCTGGGGTCAGTGGTGATATCCCCTCTCAAATTTCTGATTTTATTTATTTGAATCTTATCTTTTTTTTTAATTGTTAGTGTAGCTAAGGGATTATCAATTTTATTAATCTCCTCAAAGAACCTGCTTTTGGTTTTATTAATTTTTCTAGTGTTTTTATTCTCAATTTCATTTAATCTGCTATAATCTTTGTTAGTGCCTCCCTTCTGAATGCTTTGGAATTAGTTTTTTTATTTTAGTTCCTCTAGGTTTGCAGTTAGGTCTTTGATTTTAGCTCTTTCTTCATTTTTAATATAGGAATTTAAGGCTATTGGGTTCCATCTCAGCACTGATTTAGCTCCATCTCATAAATTTTGATATGTTGTGTTCTCCTTTCCATTCACTTTGAGGTATTTACTGATTTCTCTGGCAATTTCCACCTTAATACACTGATTCTTTAATGGTGTGCTGTTTAACTTCTGTATATTTTTGACTATTCCAGTTCTCTGTCTTTTATTGATTTCTAGCTTCATTCTGTTGTGGTCAAAGAAAGTGCTTTGTACCATTTCAATCACCCTAAATTCATTGAGACTTGTCCTATTATCTAGCCTGGAGAATCATCCAAAAACACTTGAGAAGAATATACATCCTGCAGCTTTTGCCTCTAATATTTTATATAAACCCAATTAGGTCTAGTTCCACTAACATATCATTCAAGGTCTTTGTTTCTTTATTGTGTTTCTGTCAATGTTATGTTGAATGGTGTTTCAAAGTCCCACACTATGATTTTATATAATTTTATTTCTCCCTTCAGTTTTTTCAGTATTTGCATCAAGTATTTTGGGCCTCCTAGTTAGGGGCATGAACATTTATAATTGTTCTTTCTTTGAAGAGTAACCCTTTTATTAATATAGAGTGTCCTTCTTTGCCTCTTAAAACAGTCTGGCATTTAAAGTTTATTCTGTCTGATATTAGTACAACTACTTTTGCTCTTTTTTGGTTACACTTTACATATAAATTCATTTTCCAACCTTTCACTTGCAACTTCTGTCTCTGGTTCTTAAGAGAGTTTCTTGTAGGCAGCATATAGATGGGTCATATTTCCTCATCCCTTTCTACCAATCTGTGTCTTTGGAGAATTCAACTTATTAACACACGGTGTTATTGTTGTAAATGCAGTACTTATTTAGCCTTTTTTTCTTTAGTTTTTAAATTTCATATTTTATTTTTATTTCCTTTTTATCCTTTTAGTTACTCTTACCAATAATCTTCTTTTTGACATTCTTCTCCAACCCTGTTTTTTCCTTTCAACCTGCAAGGACTCCTGTTAGTATTTCTTGAAGGACAAGAGCCATGTTGACAAATTCTTTCAATTTTGGTTTATCTGTGAATATTTTGAACTTTCCCTCATTTTTAAAAGACAATTTTGCTGGATACAAATTCTTGGCTGGCAGTGTTTTTCTATAAGCCCCTTAATTATGTCTTATCACTGTCTTCATGGCCCCATGGTTTCAGATGAGAAATCAGCACTTACTCAAATTTAGCTTCACTTATGTGTGATGGATCTCATTTTTCTTCCTGCTTTCAGGATTCTGTCTTTGTCTTGAGTTTTTGACAATCTGAGAAGTATGTACCTCAGTGTAGGTCTGCTAGGACTTATTATAGTGTACTGCACTTCCTGGATATATATATATCCATGTCCCTCAAAAGAAATGAGAAATTTTTGCCATTATTTCTCAAATACTCTTGCTGGTCCAGTTCCCTTTTCTTTCCCATCTTGGATTCCAATAATGAGTATGTTTGTGAATTTTGTGTTGTCATTCAATCCAACATTAATATTTTTAATTTTTTTTGCCTATCTATCTGTGGAATTTTGGAAAGCTTAACTTTTGTCACTAATTCTTTCCTCTGCCTGTTCAAATCTGCCGCTTTGTACTTATATTTTATTTTAAAATTCATGCATTGTCTTTCATTAACATAAATCTGTTATCTTTATATGTTTGTTTATTATTTCTTCTGTATGTTCCCTCAACGTTTTCATGATATTATTTCTCTCTTCCATTTTCTAATCAGGCCATTTGTCTTTTTATTGTTGAGTTGTAGCTTCTCTTTATATATCATGGATATCAAACCTTTGTTGGATGTGAGATTTCCAAATATTTTCTCCCATTGTTTCAGATACATATTCACCCTTTTGACAAAGTTCTTTGAGGAGCAAATTGTATATTTCTGAGGAGGTCATATTGATCTACTTTTTCTTTTATTGATTGAGCTTTGGGCATAAGATCTTAGAAACCACCACCTACCACAAGATGTTGAAGATATTGTCTATATTTTCTTCTAAAAAAAGGAAGAAACATTAGAACAAAATGTTTCTGTCTTTTATATTTAGTTCTTTATTCATTTTGAGTTGATTCTTGTATAGGAAAAAGATAAGTGTCCTATTTCTATCATTTCATTATGTACATCCAATTCTGCCAGCACCAGTTTTAAATATAGTTTATTGATTCATATTAATAAAGCATACAATTTATCCAAAGCCAGTAACATCCTCTTAATGTTGACTTGCAGATTTGTCAAAAACCAGCTGGCCTTAGAGATGAAGGTTTATTTCTGGATGCTCTGTTTTATTCCACTCATCAATGTGTGTATCTTTATGTAAATGTTATGATATTCTGACCACTGTCATTTTGTAATATGTTTCAATTGTAAGTCTTCCCACATCACTCTTCTATTTTAAAATGCTTTTGGTTAATCAGGTGTACTTTCCCTTGCAAATACATTTTTGTAATTGCCTTTACTGTTGCTGTAAAGTGGATTACTGGAATTTTGACTGATATTGGATTGAATCTATAAATCAGTTTCGGTAGTACTGACATCTTCATGAGAGTCTCCCAGTCCATGAACACGGAATAATTTCTATTTCTTTAGGTCTTCTTTGGTATATTTCAGCAATTTTTTGTAGTATTCTGAATATAGGTCTAATACATCTTTGGTTGAATTGACTCCTAGTTATTTAAGTCTTTTTGTTGCAATTTTAAGTGGATTTTTTTTCCTGAATTCTTCCTTAGATTGTTCAATAGTGTACAAAACATTACTGATTTTTCATGTTGATCTTGTATTCTGCCAATTTACTGATCGTGTTTATTAGCTAAAGTAGCACTGTCCTAGACATTTCAGAAATTTGAAATATAGGATTATTCTACTCACAAATAGTGAGATTTTTACTTCCTCTCATCCTATTTGGATGTCTTTTTTCTTGTCTAAATCCTCTATCTAGAATTTCCAGCACAATATTGAATAACAGTGGTGACAGTGGGCATCCTTGTCATGTTCTGGTTTTCAGGGGGAAAGATTTCAAACCTTCCCCATTTAGTAGAATGTTGGCTGTGGCTTGTTCATGCATGCCCTTTATTATATTGAGGAATATTCCTTCTATTCCTGTGTTTTGGACTGTATCTATCAAGAAAGAATGCTGGACTTTGTCAAATGTCTTTTCTTCATTGAGATGGTCATGTTATTTTTATCTTCAATATTTTAATGTTATGTTTTACAATAAATGATTCCCTTATGTTGAACCGCACTTACATACCATGAATAAATCTCACTAGGTCATGGTGTATAATTCTTTTCTTATGCTGTTAGATCTATTAGAAAATTTTTGTAGAGAGATTTGCATATATGCTCATTATCAAGATTGGTATGTAATTTTCTTTTCTTGTATTATCTTTTTTGGCTTTGGAATAAGGGTGATACTGGATTTATGACATGCATTGGATTACTTTACCTCCTTCTCAATTTTTTGGAAGAGTTTAAATTGGTTTGGTGCTAACTCTTCTTGAAATGCTTGGTAGAATTGTGAAGCCATCTGGTCCTGGACTTCTCTTGGTTTGGGAGATTTTTGATGACAGATTCAATCTTTTAAAATGGTTCGGTTTGTTGAGTTCCTGTATTTCTTGTAGAGTCACTGTAGTTGGTTTATGCCTTTCTAGGAATTTGTTCATTGCATCTGTTTTCTATTTTGTTAGCAAACAGTGTCTTATAATACCCCCCTCTTTTGATTTTTTTATTTCAGTGTGGTCAGTCTTAAATTCCCACCTTTCATTTCTGATAATATTTATTTGTATCACCCCTTTTTTCTTTGTTAGTCTGCCTAAGGGTTTTCCAGTTTTACTGATCTTTTCAAATAACCAAGTTTGGTTTTGTTGATTTTTTCTAATTTATTTTTTTGTTCTCAATTTCATTTGTTTTTGTTCTAATGTTTATTTCTTTCCTTCTACTAGCTTTGGGAATTGTTTACTGTTATTTCTATAATTTCTCCATTTGCTCACTTAGATCTTTGATTTTAGCTCTTTCTTCTTTAATTAATATAGGCATTTATGGTTATAGATTTCCCTCTCAGCATAGTCTTCACTGTATCCTACATGCTGATATGATGTTTTACCATTTTTAATCATCTTAATATATTTATTAATTTCACATACACTTTCTTCTTTGAACCCGATTGTTTATATGTATGTTGTTCAGACTCCACATAATTGTGATTATCCCCTCTTTCTCATCTATTATTGGTTTCCAGTTTCATTGCATTTTGATCTGAGAAGGTGCTTTGTATAATTTCAACATTTCTATATTTATTGAGTTCTGCCAGGTAAACCAACATGTTGTCTATCATGGATAAAGATCCATGAGCACTTCAGAAGAATGTATAGACTGCTGATTCAGGGTGCAACATTGGGGCTATGTTTGATAGGTCTAGCTGGTTTATCATATTTTTCAATTTCTCTGATCCATTTCTGATCTTCTCTCTAGCTGTTCTATCTAATGATGTGAGTGGTTAATTGAAGTCTCCAAATTTTATTGTAGAGATGTCTATTTCTCACTATGTTTTGCCAAGTTTGCCTCTTGTATTTTGGGGCACCATGGTTAGATGCATATATATTTATGATTGTTCTTTCTTCATGGTGATTGCTCCTTTTATTAATATATAATGGCCTTCTTTATCTCATAAGATGTTTTGCATTTAAATACTGTTTTGTCTAATATTAATATAGGAACCCCTGCTCCTTTTTGGTTATGCTTTGCATGCAATATCTTTTTCTTAACTTTCACTTTCAGCCAGTTCGTATACCTGGGTCTAAGGTGAGTTTTTAGTAAGGAGCACATGGATGGTTCATGTTTTTGTTGTGATTGATTCTGTCAGTCTAAATGGCTTGAATGGAGATTTTAATACATTCACATTGAGTGTTATTACTGTTTAATGCATTATTTACTTCCACCATTTTATTCTTGGCTTTTCATTTGTCATGTCTTATTTTCATCTTTTTTTTTTTTTTTTTAATCCTTTGGTTATCCTGTCTGTTATTCTTGCCTACTACACTCTCCTCCAAGGCTCTAACTCCTTTCTTTTTCTTTTGGGCTGTAAGGATCCCTTTAATATCTCCTGAAAAGTTGGATTCCTTTTTAAAATCTTTCTTCATTTCTGTTTTTTTGTGACTATTTTAAACTCATCTTCACATTTGAAAGAAAACTATGCCAGATAAAGAATTCTCAGCTGGTAATATTTCTCTTTGAGTATGCTATTTATTTCATACCACTGCCTTCTTGTGTGCATGGGTTCTGATGAGAAATTCATGCTATGTCTTACTGGGTGTCCCTTGTATGTGATGGTTTGTTTCTCCCTTGCTGCTCTCAGAATTTTCTCTTTATCATTGATGTTTGACATTTTGAATACTATGTGTCTTGGAGTAGTTCTATTTAGATTCATTCTTATTCAGTATACAGATCTTGTTGGATATGTAAATTCATTTATTTCATGGGAGTTGGGAAATTTTCAGTCATAATTCCCTCAAATATTCTTTCTGCCCTTTTTCCCTTCTCTTCTTCTTCTGGTATTCTCATGACATGTATGTTGTTGTGCTTCCAGTTATCATTCAACTCCCTGAGACCCTGCTCAATTTTTTCCATTCTTTTCTCTCTCTATTCCTCTGTCTTCAATTTCAGCTCTTTTTTTCTTTTTTATCACTTATTCTTTCATCTATAGTTGCAAGTCTACTGTTGTATCCCTCTGATTTTTTTTTTTTAAAGATTTATCTATCCATCCCCCCCTTGCTGCCTGTGCTGCTGTGTCCATTCGCTGCATGTCTTCTCTGTGTCTGCTTATCTCCCCCTTGCCGTGAGGTCCTGCCGCATCAGCCCACGGCGCTGTGCGAGCCAGCCTGCCCTCACAAGGAGGCGCTGGGAAGCGAACCCGGGGCCTCTCATATGGTAAATGGGTGCTCTATCCATTGCGCCACACCCGCTTCCTGCCGTGAGGTTGCTGCATCAGCCCACCGCACTGCTCAGGCTGGCGTGCCCTCACAAGGAGGCCTCGGGACACGAACCCGGGCCTCCCATATGGTAAACGGGGGCTCTATCCACTGAGCCACACCCGCTTCCCGTCTGATGTGTTTTTGATCTCACCTATTATGTCTTTCATTCCCATAAGCTCTGTTATTTTTCTATTTGGTTTTTCAAATTCTTATTTGTGCTCACTCAGTTACTCCTTCATATCCTTATCTCTCTAGTCATATTTTCTTTCAACTCATTAATTTGACTTGAGAAAGTTGTAGGCATCTTGTTAATTAGTTTTCTTAAATCCTGTGCCTCATCTGGAGCTTTGATATATTCATTTGACTGGCTAAAGTCTTCTATTTTCTTAGTATGACTTGTAATTATTTGCTGATGTCTAGGCATCTGATTATGATTGTGAGTTTACTCTTTTGCTCTATTTCTTGCTTTTTTGTAGGGATTTAGGGGTGGGAGGCTGTGTGTTACTGCCATTTTTTTTTTTTTTTTGGTTAAAGCTGTTCTAGGTCTTTACAATTGTCCCTGTTGTTTGCTCATATCTTGGACACTGACCCAGTAATGAATTTCAGACCCACTTCCAAGGACCTTGAGGAGAGCAGCTGTAAAGACCAGAAAAAGCTTTTCTTAATTATTTACTTTTAGTTTCCTCTCATGCAATTCCTTGGTCAGTCAGCAGATGGCACTTGTTGCTAGACATCTCAATTCAATGTCTGGTCAGACAGTGTTCCCTGCAGCACCAACTGGACTAATGTGATAAAGAAACCTGCTTGAAGGCTATTCAGAACTTCATAATTCAAATTTTCTTAGAGGCTATTCGGCAACTTTCGTTGGAAACCCCTTCCGCTTTTCCTGGTTAGGAAATAATTCCACTACCCTCTGCATCTTAAGTAATCATACCTAATCAGTAGGGAGGGTGACTGAGAGAGTCATATCTCTTTAGTCCTGTGCCAGCACCCAAGGCATAAAATGGCAAAACCCCACATGTCCTGGATGTGCTCATGTGACAGAGCAGACCAAATTTGTTGGCCTTATGCTGCATCCCTCTCTCTCTGTTTTCTGGGAAGGTAAATTAATACGGCCCCATCTGTCAATATATGGTGGCCTGTGGTCAAATAATTCAAAGTTATCTGGTCATAGGGTGGGAGAACAGTACATGTGGCTGCTGCTGCAACTTCTATTCACAAACCTTCCATCTAGATTTTTTTCCTGTGCCCCCTTCTCTTCTGGGTGGTTTCCAGCCTTTGCCTGGTATTCTCAATAATAGAACAAGATTTTCCAAGCTGTTTCTGCCTTTCCTCTAGCTATTTTTCTGGGAGGGAAGAGAGTGCCTTGTCTTTGTAATCCACCATCTTCCCAGAAGTCTCACTGCTTCTTAGTAATGGAAAAATTCTTAATTGTTCTTAGCCTTTTATAATACTGTCACAAATTTCTTCTGTCTCTTTAATCTTCTCACTAAGACAAATGCATTATTTTGTCTGGTGCAAATTCCCTGCTTCTGGTGATATCAGTCTCGTATGTCCATGAGGTGGCCTTTTTTGAAATATATTTTACAAAATTTTGTTGATATATTTATCATACCGATTAAAATCTTTGTGTGTTGCTTTTCACCGATCTCAATTCTACTAAGCCACATGTCTCAACACTGCCCTTTGTTATAGTTAATAAACAGACTTTGATCAAAGGGATGTAAACAGCCCCAGACCTTTTTTTTAAATTAGCAACTTCATTTCAAATTCACAAAAATAAAAGAACAGAAAAAGCAGCTCAACAAGTAATGGAAACATTACTTCTAAAATTCTTCTTCAGACACTTTTATCTCATCTAATTCCAACTGCTGGCTTAGTTGTTCCTCTAGTGTTCAGAAAGATACAAAGATGAACACAGATTATTTAAATGATATAGGCAAGGTCTCTTTATTAATGAAAAAAAGAGAAAAAATGTTTAATTATATTAATATCTCATAAACCAAACACCATATCCTTTTTTACCTTTAGAATTAATATAGTACCAACTTTGGTTTTGCTACAAAAATATTACAATGTTGTTGTTAAATACAGTTCATAAATTACACTGGTTATTTTTTTCCCATCTATAACCACATTCATAACACCTAATAATGAAGATTATTCCTGTATTTGTATTATTAACCACAATCCTCATTTATCTTATCTTACCTTATCAGATTAAAAACAATGTTCTTTCAAGATATCCTGAGTGGATACTGAGCTATCTAGTTTTCATGCATGTACCTAAAGGAAGGATTCACAATTTATTTAGGTGAATCAGATATGATTATCCATTTCAACAAATAATTTTTACAGTCTGGTTTAAGGAACAGAAATCATTAGAACATAATTGCACTTCAATGAATCAATAGGAAACTTAGGGAAACAGTATAATTCTAAACTTCCAGGAAAACAATGGAAGAAAATTACCACATAAAGTTTGCTAATTGAAAAATTTTGAGAAAAATATTTTATAGTCAATTTTTTGATATCTAAATATGTAAAAATATATAATGCATTTAGAAAAGAGTCTGGCATGCAGTAAATATTCAGTAAGTGTTTGCTACTAATATTTTATTTTTATTATACATTTATTATTTTTTCTATTTTTAAGTGAGGAACAGGTCCATGAATTTGTATATGCCCTTTTATCATAGATCATATACATTAAATAGATCTGTGAATCTCTTATAATGGTAAGGAAAAATTCTTAAAATTGCATTGTTTCTCAGTATTTTCTATGTTTTTTCTGGTTGTTGATTGCATTATTATCATCTAATTTTGGTGGATAATGCATGGGTGATTAGATCCAGGCTATATATTTTGTTTTATCTAAATGTAGTATATTCAAATAACTTTGGGACTGACATAAAGATAAACATATAAACAGGCCACTTAAATAGAATTGAGTGTCCAGGAATAACACATATCTATTGACCTACTGATATTTGGGAAGGGTGCTAAGAACATGAAATTGGGAAAATATTACTCTTAAGGAAATGTTGCTAGAAAACAAGATTTCCTTCAGAGATAAAATGTTAGCCCCTTCATCACATTACATACAAATATTTAATTATAAGGGATCTAGGTCCTAAATATAATAACACAAACATAAAATGCTTAGAAGAAAACATTTCAGTAAACTCTATGAATTTCTACCAGTTGATGAATGATGAATGATGATGATATGACATCAAAAGCAAGAGCAACAGAAGAGACAACAGAAGAATTCAATTCCCCACATTAAAAATATTTGAACATGAGAGGGTCTCATGCAGTATAAGAAAAGACAAATTACATAATGGAAGAAAATAAATCCAAATTATGTATTTGATAAGGGCTTAGTATCAAGAATATTAAAGAAATCCTGTAACTCAATAACACAAAGATAAACAACTGAGTTTATTTAAAAAATGGGCAATGGGATTCAAAAGATGTTTCTTCAAGTTAGATATACAAATGGTCAACACACACATAAAAATGTGTTCACCAATATTCGCCATTAGTTAAATGTATGCCAAAACCAACTTAATACCAAAAGGATGGCTCTTATTAATCACCATCCCAGAATCCTCAGTATTGAGGAATGAACTTTGGACTAGAGTAGACTTAACAGTTATTTTATTATAGATTTTTGTGATTCAAGCAATGGAAGAAATTATATCATTGATGTGGAGACAGTGGCCACTGGAAGTGCTGAAGTCAGGGAGAGGAAAAAGAGGTGTAATATGAGGGTATTTTCAGGACTTGGATTTGATCTGATTTACATTGCAATGACAGATATAAGCCATTATATATTCTGCCATAACTTTTAAAATTGAGTGGGGGAGTGTAAACTACAATGTAAATTATAATTCATGCTTAGTGGCAATTCTTCAAAATGTGTTCATCAAATGCAATGTATGTACCACAGTAATGAAAGAAGTTGTTAATGTAGGGAAAACTGGGAGGTGTGGGGAGTGGGGCATATGGGAATCCCTTATATTTTTTATGTAACATTTTATGTAATCGAATTATCTTTTAAAAATAAATAAAAAATATATTTTAAAAAAGTAATGAGATGCAAAAAACATATTTAAATACTGAAAAAAAAACAACAACCAGAAATAACAAGTGGTAGAGAGGGTCAGAAATATTGCCATCCTTTACATGATTGGTGGGTGGTTCCAAAGAAAGTTGAAGATAGAATGCCCATATGGCTTGGCAATCCCACTCATTGGTATATAAACAAAACAATGAAAATCAGGGACTCAAACTGAAACTTGTATTCCAGTATTCATAGCAGCATTATACACATAAGCCAAAAGTGGTAACAACTCATGTGTCTACAATACAAATTTAATTACATACAATGGAATATTATTCAGCCATAAAATGAAATTTTTATGCATGCTAAATATAGATGAACCTTGAAAATGTTGTAAAGAATGAAATAAACAAGTCACAGAATGACAAATACACAATGATTCTCCTTATATGAAATATCATGTAACACAAAATTCAAAGAGATAGATATTACTAGGAGCTGTATAAAGAGAGTAAATTTTAGAAATTTAGGTATAATTAAATAAACTAATTTTCTAAGTCTGGAATTGGGGCCAATAAAAGTGAGAACAAAAACAAAAAAACAACTCCCTGAAAGTATACATTAGCAGAGAATGAATATTGATGAATTACTATCTACATATACGAAAAATTTGAAATGTTATAATTCTTAAATTAAAATAATGAAATTTCCCTCAAGTACTAAGAAAACAGGAAAGAAAGCAAAAATAACTTACATTTATGAAAACTATGATTTTATACTGTATCTATCAGTTGATAAATAAAAATATAGAAAAAAATTGCAGCAAATACTTTTGGGATAGCCATTTATCTGAGAAAAACTCCTATTTGTGAGACTTGATGTCTCAAGGTGGTTCTATACATGGACTCTTAATAATGACCGAGACACTTATGATAAATAAAATGGAAAGCAGCTCCTATTATTTAGTAATATCTGGATGCAAAATTAAGGGAATTTTGTTGTTCAAAAACCTGAAAATATGATAGAGACGGATGAGATTAAACTTGCAATCCCTATATCCTTCTGGAATTCATATTACTCATTAATTGTCTCAAAGGATTCTTATCTGGCCTTATCAGAATAATATAGCACTTTGGAATAAAGATGAAGCCTAGTAATCCAGCACTGGAAGCCAAGATGGAGAAAATCTCCACAGCCACCATGACCTTTCCCTTGGTGATTTTGTAGACAGGGAGGAAGGTCACCCAGACACTACAAAACACCAGCATGCTAAAGGTCAAGAACTTGGCTTCATTGAAGGTGTCAGGGAGGTTCCTGGCCAGAAAAGCTAAAGTGAAGCTCCCCAGGGCCATGGAGCACAGATACCCCAGGACACAATAGAAGACAGTGACAGAGACCTTGTTGAACTCATTGATGATAATTCTGAGCTCGAAGTGTGTGTCTATGTCAAAGAAAGGAGAAGTTTCCAGCCATATTCCACAGATAATCACTTGGATGAAGGTGTGGACAGGAATGACAGAGTTAGAAACCCCTGATGCCAGCAGCTATCTTATTGTTCCTTCAGGTTTCATGGCATTGAATGCCAGAATCACAGTGATGGTTTTGGCCAATACAGTGGAAACAGACACAGTGAACACAACTGCAAAGCTGACTTTATGAAGATTGCAGGTGGCTGTGTTGGGACGGCCAATGAAGTGTAAGAAGCAGAGGAAGCACAAGAGAATAGAGATGAGCAGGATGTAGCTGAGAGCTTGGTTATTTGCCTTGACAACAGGAGTGTCTCTATGCTTCATAAAGACCCACAGAACCACAGCTGTGCAGGCCAGAGGCAAACCCAATGAATCCTGAAAGAACAGGAAGGTCACCTCCCTTGGGAGGCAGTGATTTCTCTCAGTGTTTGGATACTCTTCAGCTGGGCAGTGGATACAGTGCTCTGCATCTGAGAAAAAATACATACACTCAGTATTTCAGTGTCACACATTTTCATGTTTAAAAATGGTCACCTTGATGTCTAGTTGTGTACTGATCCCTTGGTGAATACTCTGACAAGAAAAGTAAAAATTCACCATTCCTGACCCAGGAAGAATGCTTTCAGCTGCAGATTATAGATATCTCAAAAAAATGGGTCTTCAGCAATTGGTGAGTCTAGATTGGCTAATCTGTTAGTTTAGTGATGTCACCAAGGACATGGTTGCTTTCCCCTCATTTCACTACTGCCTATTGTGCCTGCCTCATGGTAAAGTCTTTACACTATTGTTTTATAATATTGGTCCCAAACAATCAGTGCTAAAGAGTTCCTTTTCCACAATCAGATTGAGTGAGAAAAGGGAGATTTAATTATTTTTCTGGGACATCTTTACTTTTATCACTGCTCTAATTTCTACTGATTACAGCTTTTTATATATACATTTCGTAACATATGTTAGAGAAAGTTATTTTGTATTCAGAGTTTTCATTTTCTATTTTACTACTTTTGCAGATTTATTTTTCCAAGTTACTTTTTCCATGTTAAAATTTGGATTCTGTTTGGAAGTATATTTCTACTGCAAATTTATTTCTGGAGGAATTGAAATTTTTATCATATTATTGCAGGATGAGTTGAAAATTTTAAATCTGATTCATTTAATTCTTAATGCAAGATTTGGTAAATATTTTTGGTAATTTTAAGATCATAATTTTAGATAATAAATATATCATTAATCACTTAGCATGTATTTGATCATTGTGCAAGTAATAGTTTATATCAACTATTTGCTTATGTTGTAGTAGCACAGACAATATGGATATTATAGACATAGTTAATTTGTAAATGATTGATCATGTCTGTGTGTCAATAATCTTTTAATACAAAGTAAGCAATAATTTGTTGTCTCCTGACTAAAATTTCTGCATTCATTTTTTAGAGGAGATATTCATGCAAAAGTTCAAAAGTGTAAAATAATCAAAGTTAATTTTTTCTCACAACTGTGTTCCCCAGATACACATTATTTCCTCTTAGATTCAATGACTGCCTTTTGATTCTGATTTTATTCTTTAAGAAAAATGCTCCGCACACACAAGCATGTTTATGTTGAGTTGTGGGCCTTGTTTTGTTGTTTTTTTCTCTATTTCTCATTCTTGGTTTACATCCTTATTTGTTATTGCAAATAATTTATGAGAAAAGGAAGTAATTGTTTTTAGTTTGTTCATGTATGAAAATAGCTATTCATTCTCTCCCAAGTGATTAAAACTAAATGGTTCTTAATGTTACTGTGGTTGAAATTTTATAGATGGAATTGTATAAAAATTTATGGATAATTTCAAATGATTACAATAATTCACTTTATATTTTGTAAAGACACTCATTAACTAACTCTCAAATATTTCTCACATCTTTCACAATACATGTTTAATTTTTATATTTCTTATATAAGTATATTTGATATCTATGTATATGCAGCAGCCACATTTCAGTGGGCCAAATTATAGCTTTTATTATGATCTTGTGACTTCACTTCAAATACATACATATATTCTTTCTCTGTATTATAGTATAAACTCCCTGAGGGGTAAGTTCATGTTTTAGTCAATTAAACATTTATTTTAAAATTGATAGACTCCTTTATTAGCAGTATATTTCACACTTTTCAAGACAGACAATATAAGGAAACAAAGTACTTCCAAAAATGTATATGGACCATCTCTGTGCTTATTAATGAATAACGGCATGACTAAAATCTTCAAAGTATTCTCAGGTGCCTGGATGATACATATCTCATAGATTTTAATAAGATCTACAATGAGATTATGGACTAAGACTGTATAATACAACACTGGTCATGAAAGAAAAGAATTCATTCAATTCAGTGCCACAGTTAAGTCTAATAGAATAAGCAGAGCCATAACAGAATTTAACCAACATTGGTAACCCTGATGATTATAACATGGATAGGTCAAAAGGATGAGTTATTGCATAAATTGAGAACAATGGTGTCTTAGGACCCTACTGAACATTTCTTTTTTTTCCTTTATATTGAGTAATTCTTAAGTAGTATTATAGGATGGCTACATATTTTCATACCTATCTCATTGGAAATGCCTCTCTCTGGGCATAAAACACAAGTAAAGCAGTAGATGGGCATTCCTTCCTGTGGAAGTTTCTTGAATCCTGAATGGCAGCTCTGGTTACACACAGATTGAGGAGTCTGAGAAGGAAAGAAAAAATTATTGGTCATAATATTGCACAGTATTACCACCTATGAGAAGCTATATTTATCTCTTAATAAGAGAAAACAATCTCTAACCTGTTGATTTTACCTAGACATTACTTGTATACATATACAAAAACAACTTACTATAGTATCTGAACACTTTTATTTTACACATCACTGGTAACTCACCTTGGTTTTACTCTCCTCTCATTTAACCACATGATGAAAAAGGCTTTCAACACAAGGCTCATTGTAATGGTGATTTTAGGGCTTTTTATGCCTGAGAATAATATTATCATGCTATCATAAGTGGCTGAATCTATGATTTTAAGTTCTAGATAGGAGAACCCAATAACATAAGTCAGTTCATTAATAAAATGAATTGCATAAAAAATGTAGACTAGGCAGAGACAAATAATGAGAATATGATTGAATCAATTCTGGGGTCTTGAGTCCCAGTGTGCTACCAATTTGCACAAACTTAACAGACTTTTAAGGTACAAGACTCATGTTTTACAAATAACCTGCAAAATTCCCTGTGCTTTTTCAACTTTGGAAAGGCTAAATGAAAGTCATGGTCCATGCATTGAGATATTAACCCAAATGAACTCTGATACTGAATGATATTGAAATGAACACAGGAAAGTGTAAATAGTGGATATGAGTTGATAGTTTATTTGTGCATTCTGCTAGTGTTTATAATTCCTCTGATAATAAAGTATTCATCCGTACATGATTTAGTCTTCTCAAGACATATAGAGGGAAAATGGAAGTTAATTAATGTACACAGTGAACTCACTCAAATGATGCATTTTTATTTATATCCAAATGAATGACAATATATTATATATCTGATTTTTTAAAGGCTGTATCTCAAAATATTTGTGAGATTGCATAGTGTGAACTCAAGATATTGAATTCAAAACATAAATTTAGTCCAGAGATCAAGGGGTTCAAACTTAATCTAATATGATGTGTCTGTTGAGAAAACTGCATAATATATAAACCCAACATTGAAATGGTATCATATCTCTCTGAAACCAACAGGCCACTCGATCGTATCTTCACTGAAGATCAAACCATGATCACGTGAAATATTGGAGAAAAATTCTCCAACTTTAATGTGGAGGCAAAGACCAGCAGGGAAATCTACACTGTTCAGGATATCATACATCACCATTAAGTTTCTTTCCTCATCTAAAGACACGTGGCTCCCAGCACTGATTGTAAATTGGATTTTCCTCAGAAGTGGGTGAAGCTAGAGGAGAAGCATAATTTTGAAATGGAGAGTGGGTTCAAATTAAAGACTGAAGGGTCATACCCATGAAGCAAACCTCTTTTCTTATTTACCCCGTTAGAAAGTTTTTGGTAGAGACTAAGCTTTGTTTTGGTGTTCACCATTTCATAGATTTAGGTGAGACATTCATCCACTCCATGTGAGAACAATGGGAGGATAATTGAATAAAATCATGATGCATTTATGGATATGGCTAGCATGGGCTCGGGTGCAAACTTGAATAAAAAGCTCCTTGGAGTTCCAGTAGTTCTATTTTATTTTCCCTATTAAGTTACTGATGAAATTATCCATGTTATCCTTTTATCAGACTATTACTTTTTATGGTTGAATAATGTTCCATTTTGTGTTTGTGTGTGTGTATCATGTTTTGTTAATCTATTGAGGTACTGTTGTATCCTTGGGCTGATGTCACCTTTTTTTTTTTTTCTTCACAGTTTTCATTTGGCCTCTTTGTCTCTCCAACCCTCCACTTCCTGGATGATGCACAACACTCTCCTGGATTGCAGATCTTCAGAGCATCCTTCCGATGGCCTTTTGCTCCTCCTTCTTTGTTTTTGTGAGAGCACTAAACTTTGTCTACCTATTCCGATGCCATCTTCCCAGAAACTCTTTCTCTAAATTTTGAAAGAAAGTCTCACCAGATAGAAAATTCATGTATGACACTTTTAGTACTTTGCACACTGACTTCTTGCCTCTATGATTTTTGATGAGAAATCAGCACTCAGTCTAATTGGAACTACCTTATACATGGTACTAGCTTTATGTCTTGCAGCTATCAGAACTGTCCTATTTTCATTTGCATTTGATAGTGTGTTCAATATATGATGGAGTATATTGGTCTTCAAATTCATCCTCTTTGGAGTTCCTTGGGCTTTTGGATATGCATATTTATGTCTTTATTAAGTTTGTGATGTTCTTTCATTATTCTTTAAATATTTCTTTGGGCCTTCCTCTCTTTCTTTTCCTACTTGGTCTTCCATAATGCATATATTGGCATTCTTGGACATCCCCAGATGTATCTTAGGCTACTTTTGAATTTATTGATTCTTTTATATTGCTACTCTTCAGTTTGAATCATTTCAAGTGTCTTGTCATCAAGTTCATCAATCCTTTCCTCTGTCAGTTCCAATCTACCCTTAAACCCCCCTTGGGATTCTTTCATTTCAAGTTTTTGGACTCCACTCCAGAAGTTGTCTTTGTTTATTAAAATTTCCATTTTTTTTACTAAGACACTCATATTGATCATTCATTGTTTTTCTGATATCATTTAGTTTTTCTCTTAGTTTTCTTTATTGCCTAAAGTATTTGTAAGATAGTTTTTTAAAGGCTTTGTTCAGTATGTCCACATCCTGGTTTTCTTTATGGTGTTTTCAGTAATTTTTCATCTTCCTTTGGATCTGCCATCATTTCCTTATTCATTGTTTGTCTCTATTCTCCTCTTCGACCCTGTACATTTAAATATTTTAAGGTTACCTCTGGGATTCATTCCCTGAGTTGTCTGTTTATTAATTACACCAAAGGGTCTAAGCCACCCTCTCAATCAGGAACAGAGTGGGCTTCCCCAATCCCAAAATACTCAAAATTGAGGAATGAATATACATAAGTGGGATAAGCAATGATGGACAAAAGTAGACTTATTATTATTCTAACAATGAAAGTACTTGCATCATTCATATAAAGTCAGCAGCCACTAGGGTTCTGAGTGGAGGGAGAGGGAAGAATAGGTGTAACATGGGACATTTTTGGAACATTGGAATTGTCCTGCAGGACATTACAATGACGTATACAGGCCATTATACATTTTGTCAAAACCTATAAAATTATATGGTGCAAAGATTAAACTATATTGTAACAATTGTATGATAATATTGACATGGAATTTAATGGGGGAAAGTTGGGGAGGGGCATGGGGTAAAAGGGAATCCCCTATATTTTTATTAAACATTCATATAATCTAAAGAGTCTACAAAATATAAAAAATTAAAAAATATGCCTATTTTTGGTCTCATTATTCTATATAATGGGAAAAAATTGATATATTCCAAAGAATAATATAAACTTCTGCACTTTATATCCAAGTAGATATTGGATATTTTAAAACCTTTCAACCAATATTAAGAATAAATTTTCTAATACAATTTCTACTTAAATGATCTGAATTTAAAGCTCCTAACTACAGAATTCTCCAAATACATATGAAAATTGTAAAGCTATAATCTGAAAAAAAGAATATTCCATTACCTGTTCTTGTTTCCCTGATGCAAAAATATCATTATTTTCTACATCAATAAAATATCTCCACATGTCCTCATCTGTTGATATATTCCCCATTGGTGAAAGATATTTACCTGCCAGTGATGTAGCATAGGTTGGTCAGTGTTTCCTGTAGAAATCATTTTTGTTTTCACCAAAAGTGTTTCATGAATAGAATGGGCATATACAGCATTAAAAATGAAATAGCTATAATCAAATTTAGTCATCATATTAATATTTCTTGTTATGTCCTTTAAGGAAGCATTTGGCGGGCACTCTCGAATTGTTCCACATAGTGATCCTTCAAGTGAGCAACCAAAACGGTCAAGCCAGAATATGCTGAAATAAAAGTCTTCCGGGTATTTTGATAGACTAACTGTCTTGAGAAAGTTTTTGAAACCAGGTATTTCCCTCTTCTGTTGGGAAAATGAGAGATTTCCATGGTAAGAGTGCAACATATGGTCCATGTCATCTGAAGTCATATCACAAATTGATATCATAAACCACACCTTACTAGACATAAATAATGATTTCCTAATAGGCCCAGTACCATGAGTAGCATATCACCACACATTAAATATGTACATCTGCAGATGAATAGCTGATCTTGGAAATGGACATTAAATAATTTGTATAATACATTTTTTTAGTGGCAGGGATTTTTTTGTAAAGCCTACACAGATCCATTCTTTACCATCTCAGTTTTCAAGTTCCAAGAAAACTGTTCCCCTTTCTTATCATCAGAAACAAAGAGCGCCACCCAAGTCCAACCAAAACACAATAATAACCAGATCATTACATGAGCTAGATAGCTGTCCTTGGTGGCCATTTGATACAGTGATGCAAACTTCCCTTTTTCACATACGAAAGGGTCAATAGGACCTTATGTGACCTGAATAAGACAATACAATATCATAATTTTGCATTTAGTGGGATGCAGCTTGTTATCCTTGAGAAGGACTTTAAAGAATTCTCTATGCTAGATGAAAACTTAATGGAATATTTGGCAAGAGGAGAGACCTCAAAGGACACTATACACTTCTCTTATAATCCCGTGGACACAAGAGATCATATTTTCTCAGTGGTCTCTCCTTTTTATAGGGATATGTGATTAATTCCACCCAGTGGTTTTATATGCAGGGTAATTCTAATTTGGAATGATTGGAAAGCATAAGATCTCCATATGTTCTTCATCTCTCATGGCAGCACATAAAGAAGCATGAGTTTCACAAGAAGGAAAAACAAGATGTTTGTGTCTACCTCAGCTTTCTATAAGGGGCTTTTGAAACAGAAGTTCCTCACCCACGCTGCAAACATTGTTGGATTTGAACTTTGAGAAAGAAAAAAATCTTCATTTTGTTAAACTTTTGCTGGACTTAACTTATTACTACAGCATAAAATAAGTTGTACTGGAGAATATAATGATCTACCATTTCATATTTTCTAAAAAATAATTTTTATAGAAAGAATTTTCTATGGCTAATATATTTGGCAGTATGATTTCCTAATTCCTGATTGTATTAAAAAAAAAAGACTCAGAGAAAGGGCGATGCTTCTGGAAATTTCACTGGGAGAGCTCTCAAAAATATTTATCTATTGGGAAGTTATGGAGATAACAGGGAACAGGCAGTATTTCCAGTAAGTAAGTTCCAAATGATTCTTAACCAGTCCTCAAAGAGCACAGGAACAAGGTTGAAACTTTAGCATTTTTTCGTGTTAGATACAGGTACCAAGCCCCTATATCTGCATATGGCCTGTAACTGGTCTCAGACTACCCCATGCCCGGATCCAAGTCATATCCTCTGGTGATATTCCCCTATATTGTAGAAATTTCCTAAGAGTCACAGGTCAGTAAGTTGTCAGCTGTCAATATTCTCTTCTGCTGCACGATGGATACATTGATGGCAAGCATGACTTTGGGGTGAGCCTTAACGTATCCACTTCACTTTCCTTCCTCCCGCTCACCCCAGTTATTAATCCCTCAATCACAGGAAATTCATACTATCTGTTTATAACACTCATGGGATATTTATGCCCAGCTCAAACTTCCCTTGGGCCAGATGTTGGGGAATGGCCTGGGGAGAGATGAGATTTTCTCCCTCCAAAACTCACAACAGTTATACCTGTGGAGTTTTTTAGAGCTCCAGCAATGTTCCAATCTCTACTGAAAATGCTGATGTGGTGCCTGCAATAATGGTCATAGATTTGCTTTGTTTTTGGCAATTGTAATTAGGTACAGTCTGACTCCCCCCAGAAAGCCATAACAGTCAGCTCTCCAAGGTCCTATAGTTACTGGGAAAAGCACTGTAGAGAGCAAAACCCAGGGAAATATTGGGGAG
>JAQZBX010037838.1:0-23639 GCA_029593785.1 Cabassous unicinctus | reverse complement strand
ACATACATATAACACAGAATTTCCCATTTGAACCATCTTTAAGCATACAATTCTGTGGGGTATTAATTACATTCACAATGTTGTGCTGCCATCACCACCATCACTGAAGCTTTCTAAGAACGGGATCATATTTGTCCCATTTTATTTTGGTTTTCAGATTTTGGTTTTCCATTGTAAATGCCCAGTACTCACAATGTGACTCAGGTAGTATAGATAACTGATTCCTTCTTTTTCCTGAAACATGCAATTTATGATTCAGTTTCAGATGTCTGTGCCACTTGCCATGAACATGCCACCTGCCAGCAAAGAGAAGGGAAGAAGATCTGTATTTGCAACTATGGGTTTGTGGGAAATGGGCGGACCCAGTGTGTTGGTAAGTTCTGAACCCTGGATTAGATTGAAAAGTAGAATCAAGAAACAAGATTCTCTAGTGTTAAAGAGTTGATATCCTTGGGGATAAAATAAAACAATATGTTTTTATTTCAAGAAGTTTTGTCAATTACAATAAGTCTTTGTTTTAGTGGTTGGATATATTCTTTCCCTAACCTTTCCAAGGAAGTGTCCCTCACGTTGGATGTCATTGAACTTGAGTCTTTGAAAATCTGACCTAAGAACAAATTTGAAATATGCTTTGTCTTGAGTTTAGCTTAACAAGTCAAGTGAATATTGCATTTCTTAATTTCTCTGATTGTTTTGATATAAAATTATTTATATTAGTACCATGAGGAAAAACAAAACTCAATTTACTATTGGACTTGCTAGTTCATTGGTGAAATACTGTCCATCCTCCAGATTTTTTCATTGTGACCCTTTGGGGTCTTGAGTGAATTTAAAATAATACAAAGACCTTAGGCTAAAAGCGTCTGAGAAAATTATTTTTTTGCCTCATGGCCTCTACCACAAAATGAGAGTTCAACAATTCTAGGTTCAAGCCGAATTCAGAGAAAGGGAGAGTTTTACAACAATTATATAATATATAAAAATGTTACAGTAATCTCCCATTTCTTCCCAGCAAGCTTATTACGTGCAGGAGAAATATTGATAGTTTTGCTTTGCAATTGTGGATGGACAGTGTCCAGCCTCGTTGTGATATCTTTGTTTCTATTCCCTGAAGATAATAACAATTCAGTTCTGAGTTCAGAAAGTCCTACCAGTTGCTTCCTGGCCAGGCCAGCACATTCCACTTCCCAGATACAAGTTTTACAGTCACAGCTCATTCTTGCAGGCTGGAGTTGCCTTCTTTGCCCCTCTCTGTTTAGTCTTCTACCCAAGAAAAGTGTGGCTGCCCTGCAGTCGGACGTTAGGAGGGAGTTTCTCCTACTCCTCCTACCCCACAACCCACCCCTGCTTGCTCTGCTGGGGCTTGGAAATGAAGTTGGAGTTGACAGCACGGTCAAGCCATGCCTCATCCCAAGAATATGAGCTGCATTCTTGATCGTTATTTGTTTGTTTGTTTTTTTGATTTCTGAACAATGGAAACTTCTCTTAATGGGGGGAAAGGACTTACTATTTTATGGGGCACTTGCTCCCCAGCGCTGGACACTGCACACCCTGGTACTTGGCCTGCTGAGACTGCAGCACAGGTTGCAGGGGAGGCTGGTGTTAGGCCAAGGAACTGAAGGATTCCAGAATCCTGTGCTAAACCAAGCGTCTCTTCTGGTGAAATCTACAGGGGAGATAGAGGCCTCAGAAACAATGGCCAGGACAGAAATATCCCATTTCATGGGCAGCTGGACCTGTGTGTGAAACCCCCACGCAGTGCTCTGTGAGCTGGCCCGGACACATGGCTTAGTGGACGCTTGAGGGCCCTTCTGGCTCTCCCACAAATCTTACCACAGACTGTTTTAACTGTGAATTGTGTTCCAAGTTCGGTTACATTTTTAAAAGGTTATATAAGAACAATGGAAAAAAGAAAAAAAAGAACCCAGATTTTTTGGGACAGTTCTCTCGAGTTAGAGAAGATTGAGTGCAGTTACGAGAGGTGGCTGAACTGATTTGAGACAGCCAGTGGTATAATAAAACATTAAATAACAAACACACAGGGAGCCGGTGTAGCTCAGTGGTTGAGCACCAGCTTCCCACATACGAGGTCCTGGGTTCAATCCCCAACCTCAGGGCCTCAAACAAACAAACAAACAAACAAACAAACATACCACCAGTTCTTCGGGTGGTGATCTCCCCCACTATTACCACCCCCCCCAAAAAAAAAAAAAACCCACAAAAAAACAAAAAACAAATGAAAAACTACATCAGCTCTAAACGGATGTATAAGAAATTTGTTACAGGAGCTTTCTCTGAAGTTAGAAGCTAAGGTAGAGTTGGCAAACAACGGCCCATGGCTAAATTTGGGCTGCAGGCTATTTTCGTAAATAAAGTTTTATTTGAACACAGTCACGCTCATTTGTTTGCATATTGTCTATGGCTGCTTTCATGCTCCAACACCATGGTGAGTAGTTGTGACAGAAACCTGATGGTTAGCAAAGCCTCAAATATTTACTATTTGGCCTTTATGCAAAAATTTGCTGATCCCCAGGCTAGAGGAGGGAGATTTACTTTCACTTTATCTCTTTCTAATTTCAAATTAATTTTAAAAAAATCTAAGCAGGCTTCTGTGCACTCATCTATTACCCCATGTCTCAGCTCCTCCTGGCTGGGTGGCTATTTTTATTCACCTGGGTCCCTGACAATTAGCATGAGCTGTTCCTGCACAGCATCAGCCCTGCTCCCCGGATGAGGTCTCAGCACTAATTCCATTGTGTTTCCTGGTAACTCAAAAGTAGCAAATTTTCCAGTCAATCACTGGATGTACTACTCTGGCTTTCATGAAAAGGCAAGAGAGCTGGAAAAGTGGGATTCTGCTGGTTTGTTTCTCCATGCCTATGACAAGATCTTTCTGAAAGTGAAGTTTCAAAGTAATCCCCTTCTCCCAACCTTCCAATAAGATTGTTAGAAGGACATGTTGAGCTTCTCTTGTGGTTTCATGTACACCTGACACATGACTACACGAGGCCCACGTCCTCTAGTCTGAGAAGCATAGCGAAAGGAAAAGAGGCTGGGGAAATATATCATTAAGCTGCTGACGCAGAATATTGATTCCCGAGTCCATAGCACAGGAGAAGAAAGTTCTGAGGGGCCAGCCTGGGCTGTTGAAAACGGTCTGGATCGATAGCCCTGTCTGTGCCTTGTCTCATTGTATCAACAGATAAAAATGAGTGCCAGTTTGGAGCCACTGTGGTCTGCGGGAACCACACATCTTGCCACAACACTCTGGGAGGCTTCTATTGTATTTGCCTAGAAGGATTCCAAGCCACGAACAACAACAAGACATTCATCCCCAATGATGGCACGTTTTGTAAAGGTACTCAAGGAGGGGGCGCTGAGTGGGGTTGGAGACTTGGTGACGGCAGGACAATGTCAGAGGCATGGAGAATTGTGATTTGAGGGAGGGGTTCTACTTTAAGAATAACCACAAGGGAAATTCAGATATGGGCGAGCATTAGTTAAAATTAGAGACTCATCGTTAATTTTATTAGATAGGATAATGGTATTGTGGTATATAGGTTAATATTCTTATTTTGGGAGATGCATGCAGAGTGTCTATGGGTGTTGTGAAATATCTAGTGTTATATCTGTAAGGTACTTGAAAATGGTATAATCACAGATGTGTGTAAACATATATGCATGTTTATATACACACACATATATGCACACACATACAAACAAATGTGGCAAAATGTGGACAGTTGTTGAATCTTGAGAGCTGGGCATAGGGGAAATATTCTTTTTCTGGGTTCTGTGCATTTGAACATTATTGTAATGAACAGCGAGGAGGGACTCTCTGGAGATGGTGTGCCATCTGCAGGCTCCTGTAAACAGCTCTGTGCTCCTGAAAGACCCAGGTGGTGGCTCCCGGGAGATCAGGGTGCTGCCCCTGTTGGAAGGATAGGCTTGCCTCCCATAGGAATGAGCTGAGTGAGGATCAGCTTCTTAGACCTCACCAGCTCTGCAGGTTAGTGTGGTGGCTTGGAGCTGTGCAGCCCAGAAAAACATGTTTTCATCTTAATCCATTCCTGTGGATGTGGACTTGTTGTTAATAGGACCTTTTGATGAGCTTGCTTCGGTTAAGGTATGGCCCAGCTGACGCAGGATGGGTCTTAATCCTATTTTGGGAGTCCTTTACAAGCAGAATGAAATTCAGACCCACAGAGAGAAAGCCACAGGAAGAAGCCAGAAGCTGGAAACCAACAGAACCAAGAAGCCAGGCGAGGCTGCCATATGCATTGCCATGTGACAGAAAAGCTAAGGACAAGGATCACTGGCAGTCAGCCCCAGAATGCCAGTCCTCTGGGAGAAAGCATTGCCTTGATGATGCCTTAATTTTGGACTTCTTCTAACCTCAAAACCATGAGCCATGAATTCCCGTTGTTTACGCCTACCTATCACATGATATTTGCTTCAGCAGACAGAAAACTAAAACCATCAGATTTCTGGGCATATGGTGGCCGAACACAAGGGGGCGTGGGCAAAGCCCTCCTAATTTCCAGTGGCTGTTTTATTATCTGAACTCTGCTTATAGCAGGTCTTTGGTTTCTAAGAATATCTTTGAACAGCAATCAAGAGGAAAAGCAGGAAAAGACTCCTGGTTCTAAGATAGTTTTGTATGGACTTAATAATTCTTAGATAAAAGCTTTGTGATATTTAAAGGTTTTCGGGGAAAGGAAAGGGCAAGGAGAACAGATTTTATGTTCTTACCTGCTAGGAACCACAGGCTCTGATGCTCTGAATCATTCTCTCTATTGACCAGTTGCAAGGTAAAATCCCTCAAAGGGGACATTTGATTTATTCTTGGTATGAAGGCACACATTCCCTCAGAGAAAACATTTAATAATATTCTGTTGTTTCAGGTAGCAAATTACTTGCTACATGGTTGCAGAAGTGCAGTGTTGCAGAATTAAATCTGTGGGTTAAAAAAAGAGATTCCAATTAAAAAGAAAAAAAAAAACCTTACAAGATGATAGTCTGTTCAGTTCATTCAGTATGCATTTCTCGAACATTTCCTATGTGCCAGGGTAACGGGAAGTGAGGGGCAGACAGCTAATTTCAGTGTAAGGTGTTAGTCATAGGTAAGCGTAGGACACCTACTGGAATCCAGGGGACGCATCTTAGGAGTCAGGAAAGGATAAGGGGAAGCTTTCTGGAGGATGTGATACCTTAATTTGCATTGTCAAGGAGTGGGAGTTTGCCAGGAAAAAGTTTTTTTAACTGTATATAAAAATATATTTCTGAGGATGCATTAAACTTTTTAAAAGTTGAGAAGCAAAAGAAGAAATAAATATTTTATGCAAGGGCCAAGTAGGTGTCAGCCTAATAAGGACCAATCTGCCTGGGCTATGCTTCTATTTATTCACTTCTTACAATTATTTAGTGGCTTTTCCTTTTTTAATTTTTCTATTGAGATATTATTCACATACCATAAAATTCACCTTTTTAAAAGGTGCAGTTCAGTGTTGTTTTTTTTTTTGTACATTCAGAGAGTGGTGCCATCATCACTGCTGTCTAATTTTAGAACACGCCCATCATCTCCCCAAAAAACCCCATTCGCATTGGCAGTAACTCCCCATTGCTTTTCCTTTTTTAAAAATTTTATTGTGGTAAGATATATAGAACATACATTTTCCCATTTTAACCACTTTCAAGTCTACAATTCAGTGGGGCTAATTGCATTTATGATGTTGTGCTACAATCCATGCCATCTACATTAGTCAGAGTTTTCCAGAGAAACAGGACTGATAGGATGGATATGTATATATGCAAATATTAAGAGATTTATTATAGAAATCGGTTCATATGACTGTGGAGATTGGCAAGTCCAAACTCTGTAGTGCAGGTCACAGGTTGGAACCTCGGATGGAGATGAGATGAATTCCCCAGGAGAAGCAGGCTGGCTGAAGTGGAGAGAGAAATTCTTCTTTCTGACTGCTGAAATCCTCCGTTCTTACATTAGATCCTCCAACTGATTGTATGAGAAAATTCCTCTCGTGACTGAAGGCAGTTTCCTTTGTTGATTGTAGATGTAATCAGACATAGATGCAATCCATCTAGGAAATACCCTCCCAATAACAGTCAGGCCAGTGCTTGCTTGACCAGACAAAGGGACACCATAACCTAGCCAAGCTGACACATGAAATTGACCATCACACCATCCATTACCAAAACTTTTCCATCATCCCAAACAGAAACTCGTACCAATTAAACATTTAACTCCCATTTTTCTTTTGAGTTCTTCAGTGATCACTTTGTAAAAGGTGATGAACTTTTTCCTTTTGAGTTCTTCAATAATCACCTTGTGAAAGGTAATGAACATCTTTTCTTGATGAGCCTGTTTCGTTTGGAATCACAGGTGCCAGAAAAACACCAGGGGACTTTAGCTGTGGCAGAGGTTTAGCAAGTTTTGGGGTATCAGCAGTTATCCAGTGTTTGCCTGGAACCAGAGGATGTGAATCCTAGATCCTGGATTCCAGGGATTCCCACGTGAAGGTGTTTATTTATTTATCTATTTTTAAGGGGGTACCGGGGATTGAACCCAGGACCTTGTATGTGGGAAGCAGGTGCTCAACCATTTCAGCTACATCCGCTCCCCTGTTTATTGTATTTTGCAGAGTTGAAGCCAGCTCAGGAGGAATGCCTCCTTGGATGTCATCAGTGATAGATGAGGAATGGCTTGCAGGGATTTTAGTGTAAGATGATTCCAGGTAGCTCTGGAGAACCTGCAGATGTGCTGCCTCCCCCCATCTGTCCCTGAATGACTCCTGGGGATCATGGGAACTTCTTCATGAGCCATAACCCAGGGTAGGAAGAAGCCCTTCCAGTATGAGGGTGGTTTGATTTGGATGGGCTGAGAGTAAGAAGGGGAAATGAGACTGACATGGAAAACAGGGCCTGGGGAGCTGTCATTGTCCCACCAGTCTGACTCCGAATAGGTGTGGTCCTACTAGGGGCTGCTGAAAATGGAAAAATATCTTCTCTGAGCCTTTGAATCCCCTAAGTCTTGGGAAGCCATCCCAACTCTAATGGCAGCAGCAATCTTCCTTTTTATCAGTTCATTTCTTGCAGCATCAGGACCTAACTAGCAAGCCCTATGCTATTAGCTTAATTGAGAGGGCTAAATATAGAATACCAGGGCCTTAGGACCAGGTCAGAGTGTCCTTCAGTTTTACTACTTTCGAGCAAGGAATTGTTCTGGTTGCAGTTAAAGTTGAATGATCTTTTATATAGAATAGACACAAGGCACTTTCCCCCTTGATTAGTTAAATATGTGAATAAGGCTGTTCAGAATGTTTTCTATTCAAAAGCAAACATGTTATAATCTAGGTAACCCCATGGATTCTACCACTACCTGGAGAAGTCATTTTGGTGTTTTATCCAGCCAAGATTCTAGAATGAATTTTAAAAAGGATGGTTAGTGAGCATTAAGAGCCAGCAGAGATTTAAAAGTGAAAATCAGGTCACACTAATCTCAGTGATATGTGGTCGATATATCTGGACTTCATTAAGGCAATTGATTGTTTTGATAATATCTCTGTGGGCAGGATAGAGAATTACTGAGGGGATGCTGGTACAATTAGATTGCAGTTGGAGAGATAGTATATTGCATAGTGGCTAAGACTATGGATTCTGGATACCTGGGTTTGAATCCTGGCTCCTTCACTACTACTTGTGTGACTTTGGGCCAGTTCTTAACTGTAAAATGGGGATGATAATAGTATCTACTTCACGGGATAATTGTGAGGATTAAAGAGGTGAGAATAATCAATAATCAATAGTGAAGTGTTTAGAGCACTGCCTGGTGTATAGAAGATGACGTGCAGGTAACAGCTACTATTGTGATTAGGTTGTTGAATGACTGTACACAAAGCAAACTGATTAATGAGTGTAGTGACTCATTCAGAGCTGATGGCTATCTAGAAACCCCAAGTCTTTTCACACCCCTGCTGCTTAGCCACGTTTTCTCCAACTTGTACTACTTATTTTTAGAAATCCACTGAAAAGTCCCACGTTTCTTCTCGGTATCTTAGGAATCTGGAGTAGGTGGACAGTCTTTGTCACTGGCCCTGATCTGGTAATTTTTTCAGAAGCATGACCAAAATGATAGAGAAATTTCTCATCACATTGGCTCAGGCCAGAGGTGCTAATGCAATGACAAATTCCTAGTTGGAATAAAAAATCTTGATAAGCTAGACGGATGGGTCAAACCTAGAAACATATGCAGGATTCTGCAGTGTTGAAATCATCTCTAAAATTTGTACTAGATTGATATTGACTTAATGTTATGTTGTTTTTATTTTAAGCATCTTTCTTAACAATGAACAAAAACTTCATGATTATTTTATCAACAACTGTTTATCTCTAAGTTTTACTTGTTTCATTTCTCATCACTCCTGTGTTTTATGTCTTCCTCTTTCTTGACATTATTTATTGTGATGTTTTTCATTAGCTGGAGTATTTTCTCAGACATTCTTTTTTTCCACCAAAGGAAAATGTAGTTTCTGAGATCACATTCTAAAATATCATTCCTTTGCCTAAATATAGGTACTATGTTTTGCTCCCTTTTCCTTAGAACTCTATAAATATGACTCCCTTGCTATGCAGCACTCAGTGTTTCACATTTTAACATTTTACAATGTTTGCCATATCATTCTCTCTCTCTCTCTCTCTCTCTCTCTCTCTCTTTTGAGTGGCAGGGGCTGGGGATTGAACCTGGGACCTCATGTGTGGGAAGCTGACACCCAACCACTGAGCCACATCGGCTCCCCTTAGTGTTTCAGACAATAAGTCCTATGTCAAATTGATTTCCTTTTCTTCATAGATTACCTGTTCCTTTCTCTCAGGAACTTTATAGATTTTTCTCTTATTCCATGACATTTCAGAATGGCTTGCACTTTTCAGCATTCTTGTCTGTTACCTCAAATATCTGTTTGGATTTCAATATGTAAGATTAGGCATTTTTTTCCCCTTTGATATTAATTCTCACACATCCATTCTATTCTCTTTTGCAATTCCTCTTAAATGGGTATTGAATATTTTGAACCTGTCCTTATATCACTTTTCTTTTGTCCCATAATTTCTATCTCACATTATTTCTTCTTCTATATGTTTTTGGAGAATTCCTCAAGCTGGACTCTGTAAATTTTAATTAATTAAAGAATCAATCAATTAATTAAAACTAGCCACTTATTATTTTATTTTCAGCTTTGGAGACAGAAAGACTCTAGTTACATAGACATAATGAATAATATATTGATGACAACATAAATGACATTTTATATTTTTCAGGATATTGTGAGTTTTTAAAACTGTGCTGTGTTAGTGTCCCAAGGCAGCATAAGAAATTAACACAAACTTGGTGACAAAACAACAGAACTTTATTGTCTTAGAGTTCAGGAGGCCAGAAGTCTGAAATCAAGGTGTCAGTAGGGCCATGCTCTCTTGGAAGGCTCCAGAGAAGGACTCTTCCTTATTTTTTCTTAGCTTCTGGTGGATTCCAATAATCCTTGGTGTTCCTTGTTTTTGTAGATGCATCACTCCACTCTCTGCCTCCATCGTCACATGGCCTTCTCCCCATGTGTCTTTCTGTATTTCTGGTTTCTTTTCTTATGTGGACATCAGTCATTGGATTAGTGTCTACCCCAATAACCCAGTATAAACTGATATTTAAAAAAATATATATTTTACTTTTTATTGTAGTAAGAGATATACAACTCAGAATTTCCCTGGTTAGCCACTTTCATGTGTACAATTCAGTGATATTAATTATATTCACAATATTGTGCTACTGTCACCACCATTCATTACCCAAACTTTTTCATCACTTCAAACAGAACCTCTGTATCCATTAAGCAATAGCTCCCCTTTTGTATTCCCTCATAACCTGTATTCTAATTTTTGTCTCTATGTATTTAGTTGTCCTAGGTATTTCATATAAATGATATCATTCAATATTTGCCTTTTTATGTCTGGCTTATTCCAGTCAACAAGATGTCATCAAGTTTCATTCATGTTGTAGCATGTATCAGAACTTTATCCTTTTCATGGCTGGGTAATATTCCATCATGTGAATACACCACATTTTGTTTATCCACTCATTGGTTGATGGACACTTGGGTTGCTTCCACCTCTTGACAACTGTGAATAATGCTGTTATGAACATTGTTGTACAAATATGTGTTTGAGTCCTTGTTTTCAATTCTATGGGGTATATACTGTGGAGTGGAATTGCCAGTTATCAACTTATGATTCTTGCAAAAATACTTGGGAAAAGTCCCATTTCATTTAGGCTGCTTTTTTCCTCCAAGTGAGAAAAGTCTTTAGTTTTGCTTTACAAGCAGGTCTGGGGGAAAATTGCTAACTGGAAGAGAGGCTTCTTCTCCAGCCTCTGAATTACTCTGTCTTTTACCCTGTACCTGCTACCTCTGGCAATCTTCAGTTAAAGGGAGAAGTCTGCAAAAGGAACATGTCTTGTCCTTTCTGAAGCTTTTTCTAAGTCCCTCTAATCTTGGTGAAATTAATGAGCCCCTTCTGAATTATCCCTTTACTTCCTGCTACACTATCCTATCTCATAAACTGGAAAGCTGTGTGTCAGCTTCTAGCATTTTCCACTGTGGTCTAAATTGTTTTGGATCTGGAATTCTGCTTACGATATTTTAGCATGAAGTTGGGACCATGCTTATTTTATAGCAATTGAATATCTTTTAGAAATTCAGTGTATAGCATCTGGGTGAATTATTTGGGTGTCAGAGAGCTGGCAATGGTTGCGGGTGTTTGTGAACCTGCCATCTTTCTCAGAACACTGATATGTGTTTACTGAGTGCCTCTCGTGTTCTCAGTGCCTGTGATGTGAAGGATATATGCGAAGAACCCTTAAGGAGTAAAATAAGATTCATCATACAATTGTGAGCAAATGTAACCATTTATAAGGGTAGATTGAAATATATATATATATATATATAAGGGTAGATTCAGAATGTGAGAAAATGATTTTTTTTTTCTTGTCCTTCTTCTCCCTTTCTTGTATCTGGGGTGGGTCTCAAGACATAGATGAGTGTGAGATTTCTGGCCTGTGCAGGCTTGGAGGACGGTGTGTGAACACTCATGGGGGCTTTCAATGCTATTGTATGGATGGATACCTGCCAAAGAATGGGCCCGAGCCTTTCCACCCGACTAGAGACGCCACGTCATGCACAGGTAGGTTTTGCCAAAGAATGCAGCATCTGAAGGTGAGATTCTGTTGATGGTGGCTGTTTCCTGCTCTGAGTCCAAGTTTTTGGATCAGTGTTGGGGAAGTGGGTGGAGATGAGCTGTTCCTTTGCACATAAAGCAAATAACAACATAATCAAGATAGAAGGGACCCATGTTAAAAAAGCTGAAATCAGTAAAATTTAGGGATTTGGGGCAGTCGATAGATATTCTGATATTTTAACAATTGTGTTAGAATTGTGAGCACAGCTGATCTAATCAGGACCAGCATTCAAGAGTGACCCTGAAAATTAGAAAGACACATGTATTTTATGGTATTTTGCATTTCAAACATTTTATCTCTTTGGAATAGCCTTGTCTTTAGTTAGTAGAATTGGTGAGGGTTGGTGTGTAATCCCTTGTATTGCCAAAGGGGTCTTTCAGCTCTGTGCATGTTTACAAGCTATTGTCTATGGAAGGGCAGAAGAGGGTGACAGTCATTAGACATGTGGGCAGAAGCCACAGGGAAATGAAACAGTTCTACTTAACCTATGGCCCAGGGGCAGCTAGGGGGATATGGTAGAGGTGGAGGGAGATTATGAATTTTAAAAATTCACATTCAACATAGTAATGAATTTGACATTAATTTACTTTCAGAAATAGACTGTGGTACTCCCCCTGAGGTCTCAAATGGCTATATCATAGGAAATTACACCTCTAGGCTGGGCAGCCAGGTTCGTTATGCTTGCAAAGAAGGATTTTTCAGTGACCCAGAAGATTCAGTTTCAAGCTGCACAGCCTTGGGTGCATGGGATTTTCCAAAATTATATTGCCAAGGTGAGTTTTCAAAAGGTTCAGGTTTCTAGTTTATGCTATCTTGAAATTGTTTCCTTATTTCTTTCTAAAAACTATACTTTGGAGTAGTGAATGAGTTAAACAAATTCAGTAAATTCCTATTGTTTCTAATTGGTGTTCAATGGAAAGAAAATTGAAATTCCAAGAATAGATTTAAGGATAATTCTACTTTATATTTTTGTATATTTATAGAAGTTATGCTTTTCTTTTGATTGATCCCTTGACTACTATTTTCAGAACAAAAATTTAAATAGTAGTTGCAATGTAATTCTGATTCTACCCGAAGTTAGGTCAGAGTCACATGTTAAGGACACAGACCCCACATGTCTGCCCTCACTTCAGACACCAGCCACGAGTTTGGGGGCTCCCAAGCCACCTGCACTTCTGACCAACTAGCTACCAATTCAGGGGTTCCCACCACCCCTTCAGGTGTGATAATTTGGTAGAACTACTCTGGGAGGGTCTCTGAATGCAGAGCTCCTGTGTCATCTCCCCTTGGAGTCAGGATGTCACTCTTCCAGCACATCAATCAATGTGTCTTACCAATCAGGGAAGCTCGGTGTCCAAGCTTTGAAGGCCAGAGTTGTTTTTTTTTTTTTTGTTTTTTTTTGGTTTCACTACGTAGGCATGATTATCGGTCTTAATCTCCAGGCCCCTCTGCCCTCCTCAGAGGTCAGGCTGTTATGACATGACTCAAAGCCTCACCCCTCTAATCACAAGGTTGGTCTTTCTAGGACGGCCAACCCGATAAGACTACTGGTGGGACTGGCCCCACTCCCAGTCATCTCCTTAGCCTAGACTCTCAGGTGTGACCCCAGGGCCCACCATGAGTAAAAAGCTGTCCTCTCACTGGGGAAACTCCAAGGATGTAGAGGTTATCTCCTAGGAGCCCAGACAAAGTGTCAGACCTCTTCTTGTAGACCAAATTCCTTACTGTATAGTAGTGTTGACTTTGGATATTCTTTTCTTATTCCTGACGTTCACGTAAATGGTTTTAGTGTTTCATTATTCATTCATGATTTTGGCTTTTGATGTATGTATATATATATCTTCTCACATACTAATGTACCATTATATAGCCAGGTACTGTGTTGGGCACTTTATATATATTGACTCATTCATTTCTTACAATTTCCCTGTGGGTAAGTACTATTATTGTCACATTTTACGGATGAGAAAACTGAGGCATGGAAAGGTTAAATAATTTGTCCAAGGTGACACAAGTAGTGATAGAGATGAAATTTGAAACCAGGAATTCCAGCTCCAGAGTCTGTGCTTTTAATCACTGTTATATTGCTTCTGGTTTTTTATTATAATGTTGTCTTTTGGTTTGTTTTTGACCTTTAGCTTTCCCTCTATTACATCCATCTATTCCCATTTTACTAGGAAGTGTTTTTTTTTTCATTAGAAATGGGTTATTTTTATCATGTCTTAGGGGATTTTTTTTCTCCCTCTCCTTTTACCTGGTAATGTGGTAGATTATATTATTAGATTTCCTGATAATAATCACTGCTAGTTCCTGGAATGAATTCTTCTGGGTCTTTGGTATTTTATCCTTTTAATCTGGATTATAGTTGTCAAGTTTTATTTAGAATTCTTGTGTTGATATTCATAAGTGAGATGTCTTTTTTTGAGTTTGGTATCAGTTTTATTCTGAATTAAAAATAAAGAATGTGAACAGTGTTTTCTTTCTCTATTCTCTGGAAGAGTATGAACAGAATTTTTAAAGATTTGGGAGATTTCATTTGGAAAAATCCTCTGGATGTGTTACTTGTGGGGAGGTATCCCTTGGACTCCTTTTTATTTCTTATGCTTACATGTCTGTTTTTAGGATCAGTTCCAGTAATTTATATGTTCTAGAAAATAATTTTCATTCAGATTTTCAAATTTTATTTGTAGAGAGAAGTATAAAACACTCATCTAATTTTCTGTAGTTGTATTTGTTTATAATTGTTTATAATAGTGAAATATTGGAAACAACCCCAAATCTCTATCAATAGGAGATTGGTTAAATAAATCATGGGACATCCATAAAATGGGATATTATATAACCAATACATATTACACTGAAGAATAATTACTGACATAGGCAAGTAGTAATAGTTACAACATATATGGATAATGTGGTCTTATTTTTTATAAAACCCATTTGCACAGATATGCTTAGGAAAATGTTTTTAAGGCTATATATACATAAAAATGTTCATAGTGCTAATCTCCACTGGGGGAACCCTGGATGGTTTTTTATATTCTATTTATTCTTCTGTAGTGAATGAATTTTTAACATATTGGTCAAAATAATAAAGCTGTTTCCTTTTTGGGGAAAAAACAACTTCAGTTTTCATTGAATTTATTGAACCATCATCGCAGTCAATTTTAGAACATTTCCATGACCTAAAAAAGAAACCCCTTATCGTTTAGCTATCACCTCCCCCCCAACCCCTTCCTAAAACACATTTTGATAGTTACTTATCATCCTTTGGGTTTAAGCAATTCTGAAAGTGCAGCTTAGTTTTCAGATGATCTTTCAGTGGATCAGTTCAAATGTAGAACTTAGAATCAAAATGTGCCTTAATATGTATGAAAGAATCCCCTAAGAATTTGTGTAGGAAACACCGTATACAACGATTTATATGTTAAAAATGAGTGGTCATGGGAAATACTGGACTGAGAATTTAGAGGCGTGTGCTTGTAAAGTGACATCCCTGAAAGAGCTGTTAAATTGAAAGCATCTTCACTTCTCTTTTCTTCCTCCTCTAATAACTGCTCCCTCTGCCTGCTGACACTGCCCTCCCCCTCCTCCCCCGTGTCACCACATGGCAACGGCTTCTCCCTGCTGTGCCTGCTCCTCTCCAAACACACTCCTTCTCATTTACCCTTCAGGCTTCTTTGGGGCTCCTGAATCTGGGCCAAGCGCCAGCCAGAACTGTATTTTTAGCCCAGTGTTACAAAGCCACAGGAATTGGGAATTCCACTAAAAAACACTAGCAAACTGAACTTGGATGCCGCTGAAGGTCAGGGTGCTGGTGGAGAGAGCAGCTGGGTTACAGACAGCAGCCTTTGTGTCTGATAATGGACTTCTCGGTCCTAGAAGATACAGTTGGTGCCTCCTGTTGTGTGCCTTTTCCCACTCGCTCCACCCCAGGAGGGTCTGCTGCCTTGTCCGGCTGGCGTGTGACCTGGGCCCCCATCTCAGCCTGCCTCCTGGCTGGAGGCGAGGCCCAAAAGCTTCCAATGGTAGGGGCCCCTGTGGCCGCTCTTCCTATTTAGGTAGGAATTTATTGAAATGTCATCCATACATTTCCATCAGCTCCCTGGAAAAGATAGCGTCTCTAGCTTATATTTTCTCTTGTTTTTATTTTTAATTATTTTATTTTATTTTCAAAAAAGATGCAAATTGTAAGTGGCAGCATAAAGAACTTGAAATTTTGAGTTTCAGCCAAGCCAGAGGCAAGGTGAGGGAATCATTTGGAATGTGTTCTCATCAACAACAAATTTAGAGTACGGGTCTGACACCGTATATACGATATTCTGTGGCTAAGAAAGCCTGGAGTCTGAGAGGAGAGAAAAGGCATGTCCACCACTAACGTAAAGTATTGTGTGAGAAGAATGCGCAAAGAATGGGAGTTCAAATGGGGAAATAGGCTCCTCACCTGGAAAGGAGGGCGTTTGTGCCTTTCCCCTTGAGAAGTTTGCCTTCCTATATACCAGAGTCCAGCGAGGAGTGGTCTGCAGTGTAGACAGACTACTCAGAGGATTCTGTGAATATCTATCTTCAGATATGCTGCCTCACTTCACAGGGCCCTATCCTCCTTTCCTGCTGGGATTTCTCACAGGAAGTGTGTCTGGTGTCATGTGGACCTTTTAAGAATCCTCTTCCTCCCTTACCCTCTCCAGCCCATTCTCCACATAGCAGCAAGAATGAATTTCTTAAAACATAAAATGGATTATCCTTCTCCCTTGCTTAAAATTCTGTTTAAATCTAAATGGCCAGTGCATTTAGAATAAAATTCAGGCTCCTCCCCATGGCCTCCTGGGCCAGTAGTAGTTTGGCCCTGCTGGCTGCTCTACAGGCTATGTCTCCCATACCCCACCCCAACCAACATCTCAAGCTCCTACTGACTTCAGGGCCTTTGCACGTGCTTTTTCCTCTGCTGGGAATGCTCATCTTCCCGCTTTTTGCATAACAAGCTCCTTCTCATCCTTCAAGTTTTAGCTGAAGTGTCACATCTGACATTATTCTGTTAGTACCCGATATGTAATTGTATTATTTATGATTACTGATGTGGTTTTTGTCAGTCTCCTCTGCTGGAGCTCAGGGACCATGTAGCCTTCTCCAGCACCCAGCACAGTGCCTGGCAACCCTAAGACCCATGCTAGCACCCTGGATCCCCTCAAAAAGTGCCACAGACCCCAATTATGGACTTGGCCTGCTGTCCCAGCTTATCCTGGGTCCTGTTGCAACCCTGGCCTCTTCTTTTGTTTTAATCCTTAAACATCATCTCCATTTCTGGTTTCCACCTTGCTTTGTCTTTTGGCTCTTCATTCTTTCTTCCCACCTGACATGACAGCTCTACGCTTTGATAACCCAGGAACAGATGCCTTGGGGCTGACTCGTGGGTTTTCCCTTCTCCGGCCCGTGACCCAGCCCTGTGGGCTGATTGCAGGGGCAGAGACTCTCCTTTGAGTTGAACAAGTGGGGTGGGACGTGGTCTCTGAAGTCCACTAATAGCAGTGCTGGATTCTCTAGAGATGGCCAGCATTTGGTTTACGAGGTTTTCCTTAAACGCTGTGTCATTTGATCTGTAGAAATGCCTTCTGAGGTGGTTAATAGGTTGGTACTATTTCTCATTTCACAGAAGAGTTTAAGAGTGAGGAAGGGACTTACCGCCATGTCACTAGCTTAGGTACCAAGATGAAAACCCAAAGCACTTTTCTAGAAGGCAGATTCCAGGATGAAGCAGCCTTAGTGGGCCCTGGAAGTGGGAGGCAATGATGAAAGAGCTGGATGACCCTAGAAAGAGACTTTCCTGTACCCTGTTGTTGTTGTGGAGCCAACTCTTCATCTTTGCTGCCTCTGATTTTTTAAAAACTTTATTGTGGTAAAACTTATGTCATGTAAAATTTACCATTTTAAATTAACCATTTTGAAGTATACAACTCGTGGTATTAATTATATCCACAGTGTTTTGCTACCATCACCACTATGTATTTCCAAAAATTTTCATCACCCAAAGCAGAAAACTCTGTCTCCATTAAGCAATAACTCCCCATTCTCTCCTCCCAGCCCCATCTCCCCCAATCCTCCCAGTCCCTGGTAGCTTCTAATCTAGTTTCTGTGTCTATGAATTTGCCTATTCTAGGTATTCCATTAAATGGAATCATATAACATTTGTCCTTTTGTGTGTGACATTTCACTTAGCATCATGTTTTCAAGGTTCCTATAAGTTGTAGTATGTATTGGTACTTCATTCCTTTTCATGGCTGAATAATATTCCATTGTATGTATATGCCACATTTTGTTTATCCATTCATCCTTTGAAGGACACTGTGGTTGCTCCCACTTTTTGGCTACTGTGAAGAAGGCTGCTATGAATCTTAGTGTACAAATAACTGAGTTCCTTTCATTTCTTTTGTGTATGTACTTAGGAGTGGAATTGGAGGGTCATATGGCAATTCTATGTTTAATTTTTTGAGGAACTGCCAAACTGCCTCTTAGTTTTTAGTAGCAGTGTAGAGACGATGCTGAAATTACATCTGGACCTAGCACAGAAGCGTGCTGGAATTGATTAATGATGTCTGCTGTGGGTGCAGGAGGAGGTTTGGCTCATTTGAAATAAAATTTCTGACACCTCACTACACTGATCTTTTAAAACATTAAAAAAAAAACAACAACTGCACTGAACCACTCACTGTGTGCAAAAAATCTCTTGTGGTGCCCTTTTGCCAAGGTTTGGAGTCATTTGAATGTGCAAAGTGAGTGATGACCTGGGTTATAAGATTGCCACAGAGTGGTGAAGCATGAGCTTCAGAGTCGGAAAGACCTGTGTGAATTTTGGCTGAGCCACTTACCAGCTGTGTAACCACCTCTAAACCTCTCTAAACCCCAGAAGGCGATAAAACAGCTTTTGTCTCAGAGTTACAGAGATTTAATGAGATAATGAACATAAAGCGCTTGGCACTGTGCTTGTTGTGGAGCAGTGGCTGGGTGAGTGAAGGCCAGAATCAGTGGGGAGTGAGTAGCAGGTCATTTTCTAACAAAATTTTAACATCTTCCTGGACCTTCTTACCATAAAGTGGGAAAGTCTAACGTTCTTCAGCTTTCACTCTACCTTATTTTTTGGTTTTCAATTAAAATATTCTGTTTACAACTGGAACTTTAAAATTAAGAGTTTTAATGTTACCTTTCGAAAAAGATTCAGATGCAGCTCAGAGCATAAAAACCATTATCACGTCATAAATGGGAGATTCTTACAAGAGATATGCTGGTAAACTGCCCCCTGCCCTTTTTCCCCCTCCTAACACTTCTGAGGTGCTCCGGTCCTAGTTGTTTCCATATTAGACACTATTTGTTGACAGGAAGTGTTATTATGTGGAATGGAAAATTTTATTTTTCTTCCATGTGAGCTTCCTCTATGAATATGATCTGAAGGAAATGTATTGTTAATCAAGGCTAAAACTCATGGAAGATTTTAGAATACAAAATATATTTAAAAAAATATATATGGAATTTTGGTACTAATGAGCTCCTTACCTTAGTTACAGCAGCTAATTAGCTGCTCTTGAGAACGTGCTGCACGGCACACGGCAGCCCTCCCGTGTTCTTTCGATATGTTAATAACATTTTCTAAATTCAATTTGCCACATATTGAGGTGTTGGACTCCAGCCCCCGACATCAGTGATATATGTTTTAGTACCCAAGTGATCCTGGAATGAAGGTCTTACTCTAGTAGGTCAAATCCAGGACACGCCGAAAAACGCGTGAAACTTTGTCTTAAGGTGACACTTTTTAGCCCAGTTCTTTAGGCTGTGTTACCGGCATGTAAACGTCACACATATGTTCGATAGTAATGATACTAATAACTCACATGACTGCAGGGGATATTTTAAAAAATATGGGATATAGGCACAGACCACAGAGAACTTCCAGTTTAGCGGGAGAGGGACCCCTTTAGCAAATCAAACAATTCACTACAGATGAAGAAAGCACAGGTCCAGTGCTGAACGAGCTGATTCAGAAGATGAGTGTGGTATAGGACTCTGGTGTTATTTGCCTGGACAGTTGGGGCCCTTATAACCTACCATATTATACCAATTTCCCAGTGAGATAAAAATCTTCTTGTTTGAATCTAAGGTGTAATAGAGATTTGTTTCTGTTATTGTTGGGTAAAGATGAAAACTGACTTTAATGTGTTTTTCTTCATTTTTCACACTCTTTTCTGCTCTTTTGCTGGAGTTTTATTTCTAGTGCTTGTTTATTTTTCTGGCAAGATTTTTGGGGTCAATAAGTGGTATAGGTCAATCATTAATTCTCCTTGGCAACTGGCAAAATGCCTGCTGCAATTTACAGACATTGTTGGCCAGTTTTACTTTCCTTTCTCAGCTTGCTATTTATTGGTCTCTAAAACAGTTTTAGACAAGGCCTTATATTACTCGGGTATTTTTGTCATCAATCACATTATTATGCTGATGTTTATTATAAACTGCAGCCAATGTGGCTGACATTCGGGATGCAATTGGTGGTTGATTAGATGCGATAAATTGCCTACATCTTTCACAAAACAGATCTCCTTCTGGATATATTCTTGGGTAGGACATTAAAACTAGCAGTGTGGATAATCACATTTACCTGCAAGATAAGAGAGAAAGTTACATTATAAATTTGCCTCTTGAAACTGGCACAACACATTTTCCCCCCAGGGAGACCTGTCTTGAAGTTGATTATTTGAATAAGCTCATAGACACTGGAATAGCAAGGGAAAATTCCCAGCCGTTCTCATAATTAGTTGACTCTATTCCTGATGCAGATCCAAACGTTGTTACTTAATAATGGAATTAACCAGAGAAGCGTGTGCTTTAATGAACACCCCTTTGCATATGCAATGCAAATTCTGCTGCTTGTTTTGTTTCTTCCCTTTGGATATAAACTATTTTAAATAGCTGATTTCCTTGTGATAGTGAGTGTTTTGGGGGTTTTCATGTAGAGTTATATTTTCATTACCTACAGTGGCCTCTGCTGGATTGATTTTTGAGTATTTCTCAGTAGGAACTACCTGCTCTCTTGGGTAGCATTTGAACTGAGTAGCAGCAGCCGTGGCTGCTGTCTCTCTCCACCATGGTGGGACTATCTGTGACTGGACCAAGTTCCAGGTAAGACTCAGGCCAGACCACCATATCGTGGGGTTAAAATGTCAATACCAGGAAGGCCTCGGGGGTCGAACAGCTGCAAAGGGGAGTCTATTTCCAGCAGCCCTCTTGCTCTAGGAGAGCTTTTGGAGACAAGTTTGGGTAAGAGGAGTTGTCATGGACCCTTCCAGACTGATTTGCATGTTCCTCCATGCAACCTTTCTCCTCAGGGTTTAGCTAACAGAGAAGGTCAGTCATAGTCAGGGCTGACCAGATTTAGTGGACCTGGACTTTGGGATCCCACAAACCAAGGTGTGAATGCTAGTGGTATGACTTTTGAGTGTGACTTAATCTCTCTGGGCCTCCATTCTCACATCTGTAAAGTTCCTGAGGTGGGGAGGAGGGGGGACATCTACTTTGTAGGGTTTTCTGTGAGGAATAAGTAAGATGATGTATGTCTAGTAGACTATCTGGTGTTTAGTAGGATTTCAATGATTTCTATTATTAATGTTATTGAGGTTTGAACAAGTTTCCCAGAATCCCTGTAGTTCAAGAATATTAGCTCTTGTGGGGCTTTTTCCCAGCTGTTACCTATTTGGTGTTTGGTGGGTATGAGCTACCCTTGGTGGATAATACATGTAGAGGTCAAGCACTTCTGCTTTGTTATTTGTATTTAAAATTTACTGATGTTTGTTTCCTTTCTCAGGTTATCATTTCAAAGTAACACGTTTTGGACCTTGAAAAGTGATAAAGTAGTAGTAAGCTAACAATGAACAACTATTTACTACTTACTAAATAAAACACACTGTTTTAGATAGGCTTTGTGGAGATAAAGACAAATTATAAGACAAATATACATTTGGGAAGATATGACGCATTCATAAAAAGAACTCTAAATTCTCCAAGGCAGGAAATAAAAATCAAATGAATAGTACAGATAATTATTCTTGATTCTCCCCACCCCACAGCCAATGCAGCCAATGCATCATCTAGAACGGTCAGTTCTGCTTTAAGAACACATCTTACCTCTATCCTCTTCCTTCTTTCTCCACCATCACCTCTCAAGTCCATCAAGGCCTCAGCATTTATCTGCCAGACTTCTGCTATAGCCCCTGCCTGTTCTCTCTCCTTTTACTCCTGCCTTTCTTCCATCTGTTCCAGACCTAGCAGTCAAAGTGGTCTTTTAGAAGCTTAAATTAGTAAGCTTAGTGGGGAAGTGGCAGGTATTATGGGATTTCAGACATGGAGCTGGTCTTGAGAGGCGGTGGGTATAGAAGATGGAATCTGACAGACATGGATTCAACTCCTGGCCATCACATAGCTACCTGTATGACTTTAGATGCATTATTTATCCTCTTTGAGGCATCATCACCTATAAAATAGGGAAGATGATCCCTACCATGCAGGGTGACTGTGAGGAGCAATGAGTCATACCTAGGGCCTGGTTGGGATGCATGTGATGATAAATGGTCATTCATAACAGTATTAATTGCAGATTCTCAGCTGAGGGTGTGCATCATTATCAAATTTGGAGCTTTATAGAAATGTAGATGCCAAGAACCCAACTCAGTAATACTGAATCAGAAGAGTGGGTTGGAGTTGGGGGTGGGGGGATGGGACTCTAGCATCTGTGCTTTTCAAAAGATCCCAGGTGATCCAAATGTACAACTGAATTAAACATTGAACCATATGTTTAATTCAAGCCATGCTGGAATCCTCTCTAAATATCTCTTGTCAAGAGACTGTCCATCTTGAATAGCTGTGTGATGGGAACTCACAGAGCCACAGGCCCAAGCTGCCCACCACTGGGGCATCTGTCTACCTGGACCTCTGAGCCTTGGTCCCTAGAGACCAGGCTATTGACTTCTCATCAGTCCAGTGACTTTGGGTATTAATTTATTTTTTTACTCTTTCATCCCTAGCTAACACCTCAAGGCCTTCCATTATTTTTGGTCATGCCAAGATGGAAGCCAATCTGGTCATCTTCTGTACTCTCATCTCTTTAGTATTTGTGCTTCTCTCGTGATCCAACTATCTGTTACTGGGTTCACTCGCACACCTCTCCACTGTGCTCTTTAGAATTTCAGCTTCAAGGTACATAAATCTGCATAAACCTATACCCTCCACCTCTTCACTGATGCTCCTCTACTTCCTGTTGTAACCGAAACTTGGCTTAAACTATAAGATGTTTTAGATGTCAACAATGATTGGGCAGATTTATGAAACATTAACCACCGGTTTGGTTGGTTGCTCATGTAAACACACACATACTCATGTCTTGGAATGTTTGGGGGCAGTAAATGTGTCTAAAGGTTTGGTGCTGGGAAAACATGATGAGGACCATGGGGTCATGTTCTGGTAAACTGTGAAAAGGAACAAAGCCCTGTGAGCAAACATGGAACTCAAAAGGTAGCGAGGGTTGGAAGGTTTATGTAATGATCACTTGTTCCGGTCCCATACTGCTCATGACTTGGGTCTGCACTGGTCTGGGGGGTTGGGCTGTTGGATTAAGATTCTTATGTTAACTCCAAGGACAACAGAAGAGACCCTGCTCTGGGAAGCTTCCCTCTGGGAAATAATCTGGTGTCCTGCAATAGACCAAGCATCCGTGGTGGGATTCATAGGCTAAGGATTTCTTTATTTTGTAAATATTCTCATAATTTGACTCTTCTGTCTGCGTGTTTGTAAATTTATTCAAGTCAGATACACCTGTTTTTGGTACTTCTGAGCAATCTTATTTTATATGCCTGAGGTTGGATTCTTTGATGGGGTTAGCATTTTTTCTTTTTCCATATGAATGGACTCTATCATTATTAACTGTTTATCTCTAAAATAGTAATTGTAGGGGTAGAACTTGAGGCTCATAACTAATGCTGTGCTACTTCCTGTTGCAGAGGGTAAGTGTGGCAGCATGCACTCTTGGTGGGGAATCACAGCTCCTCCCTGGGCAGAGTGGCTCACTGTGTTTGTCAAGAGGGCTTTGAGAGCCGGGGGATGCGGGAGTGGCTCAGTTGATAGAGCCCCCGTTTACCATATGGGAGGCCCCGGGTTTGCTTCCCGGGGCCTCCTTGTGAGGGCAGGCCGGCCAGCGCAGCCTAGTGGGCTGGTGCAGCAAGCCCTCACAACAGGAAGCGGGTGTGGCTCAACCGATAGAGCCCCCGTTTACCATGTGTGAGGCCCCGGGTTCGCTTCCCGGGGCCTCCTT
>JAQZBX010037837.1:0-23643 GCA_029593785.1 Cabassous unicinctus | reverse complement strand
TTTTAATGAAAAAAGAAATGAGTGATATAAACTCTGAAACTTGAATCACAATGTTTCTTATCAATGTAAAAGAAGATCAATCTCTACAGCTTAAGGGCAGAATGAACCAACTGTTAAAGGTTGTAAAAAGCTTTAAATAGTCTGATTTATAAACTACTAAAAGTTGGGGTGATGGTCCTATTAAACATATACATGATTACAAAGAACGTTAGATGAAGTAATTTCAAGAGAGACTGGAAATGATGCATAAGAAACCTAATTTATTTTGCTCTTTTTTTTTTTACAACAGCAGGAAAGTAGAGTAATTACCCACTAGATAGATCAGCTCCAACTCCTATCATTTAACGACAACACTAGCAAATTCTGATCAGAATTATCCACATTGTTCATCTCTTCACTCCATTTGCTTAGATAAGGAGAGAACATATATTTTAAAATTCTTTAACTTCAGTTTCCTATTCTAAATTGTGCCATTTCTCTCTCTGCAATAGGTCTAGCTGATACTTTGCCTTTGTGTTTCTATAGCAACCACTAGAATTCAGGTTAGGGATCACCCTACCACATTGTCTTCTATAACAGATTTTCAATCTTTTTCTTTCTCTCTCCTTCCCTCTTTCCATCATCTTATATTTCTAAACTTAACTTATTTCAGTTAATAATATACAATTTTGTTACCTTCAGCCACGGTAATACTTTCTGATCCATGATTCATAGACATTTCCTATCGAATATCATTTCAAACCCAAACTACCAAGACCAACTTCAAGTTTACTTGACTCTTCTCCATTTCTATGCTAAAATTTCTTATTTAATAACAGAGCATCTACTTCAGACAAGTCTGTATACCACATACAACTTACTCATTTTGAGCGTATGAAAAGCCATTTATGAAATAACTGTAAAGAATTAAAAAGAGAGAGAAAGAGAAGGTAGAAGAAAAAAAAAAAGGAGAAAGAGAGAGAGAGAAAGAAAAGACCCTTTTATCCACCACTCAGTTACAAAAACTCACATCACTGTTGCCTTTCTCTCTGGGGCTGATCACATCCCTTTCCATTCCATTTAGAGATAACTACTCTCTTGAATTTTGTTTACATTATTCCCTTGTTTTTCATTATAATTTTAACACATAAAATAGTATTCTTCACCAGTATTTTGTTTAATTTTGGCTTTTTTTGAAATCAAACTGTATGTATTCTTCTGCGATTTGCTTTTATTGTTCAACATACTGAGATTCACCATCTTCTCTGCTGAAAAAACTTTACTCTCATCCACAGTGGGCAAGTGTTATGGGGATGAACTTTCCCACCTAAAATTGTTATTCTCAGACTTTTCAATATTTCCCAAATGTGTGAGATTAAATGATTTTATTATTTGGTTTCCAATTGGTAAATCTGATTACAAATGACGTTGAGCACATTTTCTTATTTTTATTGACCATTTTTGTTTGTCTGAGGTGCAAGTTCCTATCCTTTGACACTTAAATTTTTCTTCTTTTTTTTTTCTGAGAGGTTTGTAAAGTTATTTATAAATACAGGATATCAACTATTTCTAGTTACATGCATTGACAATAAATGTTTCCAGTTTGTGGCTTGTCTTTTTGGTTTCTTTCTGGGGTCTTTTGATGAACAGAGGATATAAAATCAAATGTAGTCAAATGTATCCTTTGTGATTTCCTTAATGGACCTTTAAGATGTCTTGTTTATGAAACCTTCCCTACCCTGTGGTCATGAATGAATTCTAAAAATCATCTAATTTTTAAAAATAGTTTTCCCCTTTTTCCCTTTAATAGTTGCTCGTTCTTCCGCCAGGGATGAGTTTTATATATGATGTGAAATAGGACTCCAATTAAATACTTCTTTATATGGGTAATCAATTGTTCTACACAATTTAGTTAAAAAAATCCATGTTAGGTCTCTCACATTGTTTTCACAAACACGAAAATTTGTTTCTGGGTTCTCTATGCTGTATCGCTGGCCAATTTGTCTAACCCTGCACAAAGTCACACTGGCGTAATTATGAGAGCTTTATGTTGAGTCTTAACACTTTGGAAGGTATTAAGTCAGATCAGTCCCGCTGACTTAGTTTTATTCTTCAACAGTTTCTACCTAATTTTACTTTATTCCTCAAATGTATTTGACAATCAAGCTTGTCACATTCTACAGACAGAAAGACAAACAAACTATCGGGATTTTAATTTTAATTAGTCTATATGTCAATTCAGGAAAAATTGACATTTTACCTTTACTGAGTCTTATAATCAATGAAAATGGTATATTCCCCATATTCCCATTTATCTTGGTCTTTAATGTTTTTCAATAAATCCATATGCTTTCACAATAAAGGTTTTACACCTCTTTGCTGAATTTATTTTCTGTTTCTCTATGATCTCTCCATTTATTCTACTCACTTTGAATTTCTTCTGTTATTCTTAAGTTAGCTCATTTTCATCCTAATAATTTTAGGTCATTAATTTTCATCCTTCTTTTCTATTATGTTTTAAAGATAAATAGCTCTCTAATCCTTCAGCTGCCTCATCCATGATTTGTTGTACAGAATTTTCACCATTGTTGGCTTGAAATACTTTGTTTTCCTTTGCCATTTCTTATTTTACCTATGAGTAACTTAGAAATATATGAATTTCCAAAATATGAAACTTTCCTAAAATTTTTTATTATTGATTTCTAATTTAATTGCATTTGGTCATGTTTTCTTCATAGCTCATTATGTCATCAAATATAATTTTTCCCCATTTGCTTGGGGAAAAAAATGTATTCTGCAGTTTTACCTGGAGTGTTTCCTACATGTTCATTAGATGAACCTTGTAATTCTGTTCTTTAAACCTTCCATATACTTACTGATGTTTCTGTCTGCTTGAACTACCAATAATGGGAGATATATAAATATCCTCATTATGATGGTAGATGTCTATATTTTTGCTTCATACATTTTGATATTATACATTCCTAGTGAATTAATCTGTAGTAAGCCTTTCTAAAAACAAAGTCTATTTTGACTGATAGTAATATACACTTTTTAATAACAGTCATTTCGATAACATTTACCCAGGATATCTTTTCCAAAAGTTTAGTTTCAATAATTCTGCATCCTTATGATTCAGATGTATCATTTTATATACAGTATGTAGGTTCTTTAAAGTTACAATATTTAGTCCATTAACTTTTGTTATAATTACTAACAAAATAGACTCATTTCTACATTGTTTTTTTCCTTCTTTTCCCACTTTTCTGTTTCTTTTACTTTTTTAAAAAGTTTTCTTTTATGTTCCACATAGTGTGAGAAACATTCACTTTTTTCTCTACTTTTCGTGTAGAAACTTCAAGATGCATACTTTACTTATAATTATCTACTTTATAGACTCTCCTCTAGAATAATATAAGGATGTTAATACATTTGAATTTCAACTCCCTGTCCCAATTTTTATGCTAGCATTTGCACAATAAGTGTTTGTCATTATACTTTTTTCTACACCTTGTATACATTTTAGCCCCAGAATAAAGTTGGTATCCTCCAAGGTCTAGGATTTTCTTTGAGTTTCTTCAGTGTCTAGAACTCTACTAAAAGTAAAATTGCTAAATAGAAACTAACTGACAATTTTATACGTAAGAATTTATTCTGTAAAACCTGTGGTTAGAATGGTGTAATGTTTGATACTTTAAGATCAGGGGACATAAATAATAACCAGATAAGAAATGTGATCATCAGATATTCCATTTACATAGGCCAAATATGGTAATGATAAAATAAACTGCTCTTTGTGGTAGTTATTGATCAATAACACCCTTATTATTGAAGTGTTTTATAAATTCTCATGATTATCGTCTGAGGTAGACATTACCAATATATAGCAATAACTGGTTCTCTTAACCACTCATACAACAATTAAGTGTGACCAATGGAATATGAATACAAGTTCTCAATAGAAGCATTTAAGAGCCTGTATACAACATATCATGCTTTCTGCCCTAGCCTCTGTGCCCAAGGTAGCATCTGCTTCAGACAGTACAACTATAGGATGATGGTGTCTCCATCAGACTGGCTCATTATAAGGATGCTACATAGAAAACAGTTGCCCTGAAGAATTGCCAAACCCATAGCAAACTGTGCACAATCAAGAAATAAACTTTTATTGACACAGAGCTTGGGAGTTATTTGTTAGCATAGTATAATTTAGCCCAAACTGACTGATACTGTATTTAACCTAATTCTCATCCTATGAGGCAAAACTGATACCATTTTCCCATGTTAGAGATAAGATTACTGAGGCACAGGAAAATTATGTTGCTTTTCCAAGGTCATCCACTTCTAGGTGTCAGTACCTAGAATAGAATTTTCCTTGTTAATAAAATATGAGTATATACTGATTAAATTATTAACACCATATTTCTTTAGAGCCCAGTATAACTCACTAAAATATTTGTAAAAGTAAACCAGTATCGCAATACTTACTTGGAACTATAAATTCTATTTCTTCTGACATAGCAACTCCCAGTTTATTAGAAGCAAAGCAGCGGTACTTCCCTTGAAAGTGAGATATGTGCCCCTCATTTGGGATCTTGAATGTTCCTGAATTGTTAGATACAATTATCCGGGCATCAGAGAGATCAAAAGGTTTGTCATCCTTAGTCCATATAAATCTATAAGATAAAAGCAGACTTAAAAATCTTGAAAAAATCATTATGTATTTTTTAATTTAAAAGTATTTATAAAAAAGGCACAAAAATGGCAAAACCAAGACATTAATTTAATACATATATATTTAATGGAATACAATGAAATATAAATAAGGCTCTCAGAAGAATCTGGAAATTTTACAAGCCATTAAAAAGCTGTGACTACTGAAGAGATAAAAATTGAAGGTATCTTTCATTCTGTTCTTTTCTAATTAAAACTTTTTTCCCAAGTAAAAAGGCAATACAAGCTCAGTTTTGGAAACAGCAATGGGTGTGTGTATTTTTGACATTTTTGTCACATAACAGACCACAATATACAATTTTGCCAAGTAAGCTTTTTCCAGTTATAATGATGTTATTAAAGACATTTATTTAATTAGTAATACAATATTATGTAGCATTATACCATGCAGATAGAATTCTGCCATCGGGATGAATTAATATTTCTATAACAACTTAAAAATGAGGTAACTACTCATTAAAGATGACAGGTGTCAAATTTAAATATATGCAATAATAAATATTTATAGAATATTACTTATACTTGTGTTAACTTCTGACTTAATAAATGCTATCTTTTACTAAGTAGAAAAAAGGATCTTCTGGTGCTTAGCTATCTTGTTTACTCATGGGATGGGAATTATGCTGAGTGCTTAATATGACACTGTGTTTTATAGTAAAAATAAATTCAACCGGCAGAACATATATCAAATCACCAAACTTAATTTTTCTAGATATAGCTACTATTGGCTTGGAAACCCTTAGCTTCAATCATGTATCGATTTATACTCCAACAAGCTTACAATGATCAGAGTAAAAAGTACTATAAAGGAGAGCATGCAGATGAGGAATTCTTTGGTTTGAAGGAATACTCACGTTGGTTCTGGATTTCCTTTAGCTTCACATTCAATTTGAAAATACTCATCAAAGGGAAAGGCAACTTGCACTTTGGACTGTTTTAAAATTGTTGGAACCTGTTGAACTAAAAATAAAAATATGTACTTAAAGAACATGCCTATCAAAAGCTGGGGGAAGTCAATTTAGCTCTAACAGATACACTTTAAGAGTGATTTCTACATTGATAAGTCAAAGGACTAGTACAAGAGTGAAAACAAGTCTGGCTTCCTCTTCGTAAAATGTGTTTAATTCTAAGAAATGTGCTTCACTGCCACCATCTCCTGTGGCTATAATCTGGTAATTTTATTTAAACCCATAGTAATATAATGATTTTCAAAACAGAAGAAAAATCATATTCTTTTATATTAAAATCTTTTTCCAGGAACCTTTTACCTATGCATGGTTTCATAATATCTTTCATTGATCATTTGGAAAAATACTGACTCACTGAATTATGCAGATCTTCCAAATATTGAGACATTTAATTTTAGAACATGAAGAAAAAAAAAATCACAATCATTAATATTACCACTGACTTAATTTTAAAAGTCTAAAGAGGTGGGAAGCTGTCAAGCTTATGGTAGAGGATACAAGTTTCCACAATTTGAAATTTTGCTTGAATGCTCAGATTTTATCATTGACAACATATATTGTCAATTGTTTACCTTGTAGGGACAGGGTCACCTGGCTTATTTTTGGGGAAATGGCTGTTACATACCCGTCTGAGTACCGAAAATTTGCCTGTCAACTGTATTTTCAAGTAAAAATGTTGTTCCGCTTGGGATTCAGAAATGGTACAATCAAGGAATAGAGACAATTGTCATACTTTGTTATTCAGAAGAATTATTTTTTATCTATTTCCTACTTCATCCCACAGATTATTAAAAAGAATGTACTGAAGGGCCAAAATTTAATAAAACTGATGTTTGCTACTGCATCATGGATAATCAAACAAAACCTGTGTTTTTGTTTTTTGTTCTGTTTTCTTTTTTTTCCTACTGTGAGTATATGGCTGTGAAGAATACATTGAGTAGTGGTACAGTTTTATCACCATTACTTTTGTACCAGCAGTGAAAATGTCAACACAGTGAAAAAGGAAAATAATTATCATTATTAACAAATTATTATTATTATAAAAACGGTTTTATCTCATGGACTGTCTGAAAGTATCTCTGGACATGAGGGGTCAACAAACCTTACTTTAAGTATTGATGGCCAGCCTAGAATAACTGCATGCCCTTTCCAATTTTAAAATTCCATTTACTTTACTTGTACCTAATCTGATAAGTGAGTTTTACTAGCTGAGGGATATTAGCTCAAGTTCAGTCTTCATCCATTTGGTATTCATAAAGATTTTAATAACATGTTAAAAACATCTGTATTTCCATCAAAATTTATGTTATTTATGTTTACTACTATTTCTAACTAGAGTAGGTCTTGAGCTTATTGCAAATTCATATTATTTAAATTTTATTACAGTTATAAATGGTGAGGGACAATGCACAAAAGCAATAGTCCCTTAGACATCAGCTAATAACTTGTGAACAACTTGTTTATTAGAACATGATTCTTTCTTAAAATTGCTAAGGTTGTAAAGTCTCAGCAATAACTAATTATTCAGGGAATATAGCTAATAACCTTTGGGTGTTTATAAGAATATATTTTCTACATTATAAATCCTTCTCTCCATAATTAGGCCAATTATAGAAACACCAGGCTCATTGACATTCAAATTGGATATCTGCCTTAGTTGATTTTGCTAGTGAGTGCTCTAGAGTATGGTAATAAATGGATACTATTCAGTTGTTCTGAAATCATGCCATTAATATTTTATAACAATTGTTGACTAAGGACATTACAGCATGAAAATGCATAAGTAACTGAGACAATCAGAATAAAAATGCGTGGTATGGAATAATACAAAATTTCATATCCTTCACCCTGATGAACAAAAAGAGGAAATTTATAGAATGTTTACATAAGAGAGTATGGTCAGCAATCTGAATAAAAAATCCCAGTGCTATCTTTCATTGCTACTGGGAAGAAAATGTGAAATTATTAACCCCTTTTCTATAGGGTACACCAAGAATCTTGCTCTTAACTTGGCAATGCATAATCAGAGTGAATCCGTTAGAAATGCATTACTACAGCCTCTTGACCAAATTTTCACATAGGCTGGTCAGTAATGAAATCTGATATATTAGGTTTAGGCTGACTGGAAGATATCAGTTTACAGAGAACTTTAAATCTGTATATCTGTAGGGCAGTTAGGTGAAATTCCTAAAGTGTGGGAATACTGCAATAGAGACTTGACCATCTGTCAAGGATTTTAGAGACAGGATTCTCATCGTGGGGACTGAACTATAAGTGCTGGGCTTCGTAGACTGGGTCACGTGTGCCTGCTACATCAAGTAACTGAAGGTGATCCTCAGAAATGGTTTTAAAAAACATTATGTTACACAGAGAGTTATTCCCTTTCTATTTACATCCAATCTTTCTGACTACTTCTGGTGGTTTGAATTGTAAACCCCAGTTTGGACATATTCCTGGTCTTGGTCCACATCCTGGTGGGTGTAGACCCATTGTAAATAAGATCTCTTCAAGATGATACTTTAGATAAGGTGTAGCCCCACTGAATCAGGTTGGGCTTTAATCTGGATTACCAGAGTCCTTTATAGGCATAGTCAAAGTGAGACAGAGAGAAGCCAGGAGAGACTGTCATGTGCATGGCCTTGTGACTGGAAAGCCAAGGACCAAGGATCACCTGCAGCAAGCCCCAGAATGTCACAGTCTTCTAGGAGAAAGCATCATCTTGCTGATGTCTCGATTTTGGGCTTCTTCTAGCCTCAAAACTGTGAGCCAATAAATTCTCATTGTTTAAGTCAGCCCACCATATGGTATTTGTTTTAGTAGCTGGGAAATTAAAACAGAACTTCCAAAGGAAAGTTTCCATTTAGTGTGAGAACCCCTCTAATACTCAACTGGTCAAGACTATTTCTCTAAAATCTTGATGATTTTCCAAGTTCATTTCCAATGTGAAGATTCTAAGAAAGAGCCAATGTCCATTATATTATAGCTCTCCAGACAATATAAGGAATATGGTACTTGAAATTTATAAAGAGAAGACTCTAAATAATCTTTCGATGGTTTTTTATATTCTGTGCGCTTATAACATAAGAGAAAATTTCCAAACGACTACATTACATAGTGGATGTAATATTAAACGATTTGGGTTAGCAGATATATTATTTTTTAAACTTTTCATTACTATAAGTTGTTAAAAAAAAGATTCTCCCTATAACAAACCAATCCAAGTATTTAAAAGCTGTTTGTAATATTTCAGACTATTTTAGACATATGGCAAAATACCACCTATAGGTTATATTTCCTGTTATCTGCCAAGTTTGAGTATGAAGATTAGAATATTTCAATTTTTCATTTGCTAGAAATGACACAAACTCCAGAAACCTATATATGAAAATGCTTTGCCTCCATAGTGAAACAGCGGTATGGAAGGCAAAGAGCCTGAGCTGCAAAATAATTATTATAGTCAAATATAAGTCATCCAAAAAAAAAAAAAAAAAGCAGGAATGAATTCTTCTGAGAGACTGCTGGAAAATATATAGCAAGATGCTAGAAGAGTCACATCCTCAATCCATCCACAAGTATTCTATTTCAAAATAAAAATGCAAATATGAATTTCAATAAACAGCTACTGAACACAGTAACATTACCTGAGAGTGGTATTTCAACTGCTGTTGAGAATTTTAACAGGAAGAAGATTAGACATATGATTAATCCTCTTCCACTTAATAACACCTCCATTGCTTTTCAGGAAGGAGGCAACCCAGAGAGATTGAAAATATTAATGTCCCCTTCTACTTTTGGTTTGGAGCTGAGGAGAATGTGGCTAACCTGAAAACACAAAATAAAATAAAAGAACATATTAGTCCATGTACCCTAAAATATCAATATAACAGAAATTAAATACCTTTTTCTATTTAGCAATATTTTCCTCTTTATGAAACTGATCTTTAATAACTTCACATGAAAATAATCTTTCCTGTGTTTAAAATAAAGGATAGTTAATATGTGCTATATTGTAAACCATAAATCATTGAAATATGAATCATATTTTCAAGTCAATAGAATTTTTACTTGAAAGGTATTCTAGTGTACTCCAATAAGAGTACATGGTTATGAGAATAACTTTAATTTCATTAAAAAACGTGGCATTTCCTCATTAATTCTTTATATTAGACATCTAACACAACTTGAGTAAATGAAGGAACACAAAAATTAATTTTTTGTTTTACTGGAGAAATTACTTTTCATGTTCAAAGTTATCACACTAATAAAAGGAGAATAGTTCTAGCAAGAAATAAGGAAAACAAAAATAACTAATAAGTGGAGAAGGATCAGGCTTTTAACTAAAATTTGCAAAGGTGGGTTTGGTTCAAACAGGAGGTAACAGCATCAGTTGTTTTCCATTTAAGCTTAATGTTTATTTACTCCTTAATTTACAGAAATAGAACAAGGATTGGAATATCTTTTTTTTTTTTTTCAAACTTTATTTCAAATTCAAAAAGTGAAATAACAGGCAAAAGGCAGCTCAACAGGTTCTGGAAGCATTACTCATAAAAAGTGCTATCCGAGGACTTTTATCTCGTCTAATCATAAAAACAAATTCAATTGTTCCTTCAGGGTTCAGAAAAATACACAGATGAGCACAAATTGGTTAAATGACATGCTCAAGAAGAGGACAAAAAAGAACTTAATCATATTCATATCTCATAAAACTAAACCCCATATTCTCTTTCTTTGACCTTTAAGATTGATATAGTACCCTCTTTGCCTTTGCTACAAAATATAACATTATTTTTAACTATAGTCTATAAGTTACATAGTTATATTTTCCCATATATCACCATATTCATAAAACTTTGTGGAAGAACATTCCTGTATTTATATTAAGCACAATGCTCATCTACCACCAATGGAACCGAATCAAGTGTTTGGAAATAGACACATCCACAGCCAAGTGATTTAAAAAAAATTAAAAAAAAATCAATTTTACTGTTACATATTAATAAAGAATGAATCCATCCAAAGTGCACAACCAATTGTATTTGGTATATCACACAGTATGCATTCATCATGCCAATCATTATTAGAGCATGTTCATTATTCCAACAATAATAAACAAAAAACAGACAACCAAAAACTCATCTCCTCTCAATCTCTCTAAGCTTCCCCTGCCATACATAGCTGCTACTCTGTTTCTGTCTCTCTAATTTGTATTTATATTTTGTAAAAACAGTCTTATAATTGCAATTTTACCCATATTTGTATTTCACATGAGGTTTCACTATGTTATACAGTTCCATGTAACATTTTTTTTTACTTTCCTTCTAGTAATATACATGACCTTAGACTTTCCTTTTCAACTGCTATCATATGCATAAAATAGCTCTGCTAGTTACAAACACTATGATGAGCTTGCACCATTTCTATTCATTTCCAAAGATTTACTAACAAACTTTTTTACCAATTCTGCACAGATTAACTCTCATCCTTCCATTTTCTACTCTCATTCTATTTTCTGGTGACCTATATTCTAATTATTAACTCCATGAGTTTGCACAATATATATAATAGCGCAATCATATAGTACATGTCCTTTTTTGTCTGGCTTAACATAATGTCCTCCAGGTTCATCCATGTTGCCATATGCATTACGACTTCATTTCTTCTTACAACTGCATAATGTTCCATCATAAGTATATACCAAATTTGTTTATCCATTCATCAGGTAATGGACACTTGGGTTGTTTCCATCTTTTGGCAATTGTGAATAAGGCCACTATGAACAACAGTGTGCAGATGTCTGTTTGTGTAACTGCTCTCCATTCTTCTGGGTATATACCTAAGTAATGGCATTGCCAGGTCACATGTCAAATCTATATTCAACTTCCTTAGGAAATGCCAAACAGTCCTCCGTAGTAGCTGTACCATTCTACATTCCCAGCAACAGTGAATAAGCGTACCTATCTCTCCCATCCTCTAGTTTTATGGCTTTTTAATAGTGACCATCCTAATAGGTGTGCAACGATATCTCATTGTAGCTTTGATTTCCCTAATCAGTGATGTTGAACATTTTTCATGTGTTTCTTCACCATTTGTATTTCTTCTTTGGACAATTGTCTTTTCAAGTCTTTTGCCCACTTTTTAAATCAGGTAGTTTGTCTTTTTATTGTTGAGTTGTAGTATCACTTATATATCATGGATATTAAACCCTTATCAGATATATGATTTCCAAATATTTTCTTCCATTGAGTCAGCTGCCTTTGCACCCTTTTGACAAAGTCCTTGAGGTGCGAAAGTGTTTAATTTTGAGGAGGTGCCATTTATCTACTTTTTCTTTAGTTGCTCATGCTTTGGGTATAAAGTTTAAGAACTACCTCCTACCACAAGACTTTAAAGATATTTTCCGACATTTTCTTCTAAAAATTTTATGGTCCTACCTTTTATATTGAGGTCCTTGATTCATTTTGAGTAAATTATTTCTATAAGGGGTGAGATAGGAGTCCTCTTTCTCTCTTTTGGATTATAATTTCGAGTTCTCTCAGCACCATTTGTTGAATAGACTGTTCTGGCCCAGCTGAGTGGGCTTGACAGCCTTGCCAAAAGTCAATTGACAATAGATGTGAAGGTCTATTTCTGGGTTCTTGATTCAGTTCCATTGGTCAATGTGTGTCTTTATGCCAGTATATGCTGTTTTTACCACTGTGGCTAAATAATATGCTTTAAAGTCAGGAAGTGAGAGTCCTCCAACTTTGTTCTTTTGGAGACATTTTTGGCTATTCGGGGCCCCTATACCCTTCCAAATTAATTTGATAATTGATTTTTCCTTTGCAGCAAAAATGGCGATTGGGCTTTTTATTGGGATTGTGTTGAATCTGTAAATCAGTCTGGGTAGAATTGATACCTTAATGATAATACTCTTCCAGTCCATGAACACAGGCTGTCCTTCCATTTATTTAAGTCTTTTTCTGATTCTTTTAATAATGTTTTGTAGGTTGCTGAATACAAGTTCTTTATGTCCTTGGTTAAGTTTATTCCTAAATATTTGATTCTTTTAATTGCTATTGTAGATGTAATTTTTTTTTTCTGATTTCCTCCTCAGAATCCACCTCAATAGTGTATAGAAATGCTATTGATTTTTGCATATTAATCTTGTATCCCACCATTTGGTTGAACTCATCTATTAGTTCTAATGACTTTGTTGTAGATTATTCAGAATTTTCTAGATATAGGATCATATCATCAGCAAATAGCAAAATTTCCTTCTTCCTGTCCTATTTGGGTGACTTACTTCTTTATCTAGCATAATTGCTCTAGCTAGAACTTCTAGCACAATATCAAATAGCAGTGGTGACAGTGGGGATCCTTGTCTTGTTCCTGATCTCAGCAGTAAAGCTTGCAATCTTTCACCATTGAGTACAATGCTAGCTTTAGGTTTTTGATATATGCATTTTACCATATTGAGGAAATTCCTTCTCTTCCTATCTTTTGGAGTGTTTTTATGAAGAAAGGATGCTGTATTTTTTCAAATGCCTTTTCTGCATCAATCAAGAGGATCATGTGATTTTTCTTGTTCAATTTATTAATGTTTATTACACTGATTGATTTTCTTGTGTTGAATCACCCTTGCATACCTGAGATAAAACCTGCTTGATTGGGGTATATAATTCTTTTAATGTGCTTTTGGATTTGGTTTGCAATTATATTGTTGAGTATTTTTGCATCTATATTCACTAGAGATATTGGTCCGTAATTTTCTTTTTTTGTGTGTGTAGTATTTTTATCTGGTTTTGGTTCTAGGGTGATGTTGGCTTCATAGAATGCGTTTGGTAGCATTTTTTCTGGTTCAATTTTTTGGAAAAGCTTGAGAAAGATTGGTATAGAATTGTCTTTGAATGATAGGTAGAATTCAGCTGTGAAGCCATCTGGTCCTGGGCTTTTCATCTTTCAGAAGATTTTGATGTCTGTTTCAATCTCTCCATTTGTGATTGGTTCTAGGGTCAATGTAGGTTGTTCATGTACTTGTAGGATTTTGTCCATATCATCTACATTGTCTAGCTTTTGGCATACAGTTGTTCATAGTAACCTCTTATGATCTCTCTTATTTCTGTGGGGTCTCATTCTTATTTTATTTATTCACGTCTTTTTCTTTGTCAATCTAGCTAAGGGTTTGTCAATTTTGGATCTTCTCAAAGAACCAACTTCTGGTTTTGTTGATTCTCTTTATTGTTTTTTTGTTCTCAATTTCATTTATTTCTATTCTTACCTTTACTATTTCTTTCCTTTGTCTTGTTTTGAGATTAGTTTGCTGTTCTTTTTCTAGTTCTTCCATGTGTGCAGTTAGATCTTCAATTTTAGCTCTTTCCCCTTTTTTAATGTAAGCACTGAGGGCTGTAAATTTCCCTCTCAGCACTGCCTTTGTGGTATTCCATAGGTTTTGATATGCTGTACTCTCATTTGCATTCATCTCAAGATAGGTACTGAATTGTCTTGCAACAGTCCTCTTTGACCCACTGATTATTTAAGAGCATGTTGTTTAATCTCCATATATTTATGAATTTTTGTTTTTTCCATCCATTGTTTTACAGCTTCATTATGTTATTATTAGAGAAAGTGGTTTGTATAATTTCAAACATTTTAAAATTTATTGAGACCTGTCTTGTGACCCAAGATATGGTCTATCTTGGAGAAGGATCCATGAGCACTTGAAAAGAATGTATATCCTGCTGTTTGGGGGTACAATGCTCTATAAATGTGTTTGGCCTAGTTCATTTATCATATTTTTCAAGCTCTCTGTTTCTTTATGTATCCTCTCTCCAGATGTTCTATACAATACTGAGAGTGGTGTATTGAAATCTCCAGTATTACTGTAGAGACATCTCTTTGTCCCTTCAGTTTTGCCAGTATGTGTCTCATATATCTTGGGGCATTCAGGTTAGGTATATAAATATTTATCATAGTTATTTCATCTTGGTGAATTGCCCCTTTTATTAATATATGATTACCTTCTTCATCCCTTATAACAGTTTTGCGTTTAAAACCTCTTTTGTCTGATATAATTATTGCTACTCCGCCTCTTTTTGGTTGCTATTTGCGTGGATTATCTTTTTCCAACTTTTCACTTTCAGCCTGGTTATGTCCTTAAATCTGAGGTGAGTCCCTTGTAGAAAGCATATAGATCAGAGGTTCTTTCAGGGGTTCGTAAGCTTTTTTGGTTCCATGGACCCCTTTGCCAGTCAGGTGAAAACTACGGAACCCTTCTCAGAATGTAGCAGCAGATAGTTTTATGACACTCAACATTGGAGGTCAGAGAAAATAAAGATAATGAGTGGATTTTTTCAATTCAGCTCAGAGACCCCCTGAAATCTTTCAACAGGGTTAATAACCCCTGATATAGATGGCTTATATATTTTTTTAATCCATTTTATCAGTCTATGTCTTTTAATTGGAGAGTTCAAACCATTAACATTCAATGTTATATCTGTAAAGAGATCACTTACTTTGTTTTTCTTTTGGCTTTCTGTTGTAATATCTTAATATTGTGTTTCTTTTTACTCTTTAATTTACCCTTCCTAATAATCCTCATATACTCTTCTCCAAGTTGCTTGCCCTTGTTTTTTCCTACCAGGCTGCCCATTTAGTATCTCTTGTAATTCTGGTCTTTTGTTAACATATTCTATCAGTTTTTGTCTGTCTGTGAAGACTTTAAACTCACCCTCATTTTTAGAGGACAGTTTTGCTGGATACAGAATTCTTGGCTGGTAGGTTTTTTTCTTTCAGTACCTTAAATGTATCTTACCACTTTCTTCTCACCTCCCTGGTTTCTGATGAGAGGCAGGCACTTAATCTTAATGAGCTTCCCTTGTATGTGATGCTTTGATTTTTTCTTGTTGTTTTTAGAATCCTCTCTTTATCTCTGATATTTGTCATTCTGAATAGTAGGGGTCTCAGGTAAGTCTTTTCAGATTTATTCTGTTTGGGATGCGTTGTCCTTCTTGGATGTTGATATTTATATCTTTCATAAGGGTTGGGAAGATTTGTTCATTATTTCCTCAAATATTCTTTCTGCCCTTTTTCCATTCTCTTATCCTTCTGGGATACCAATAATGTGCATTTTTGTGTATTTTGCGTTTATATTCAATTCCCTGAGAACTTGTTCCATTTTTTCAATTCTTTTCTCTTTCTGTTCTCCTTTCTTTTCCAGTTCAGATGTTCTGTCCTTGAAATCACTAATTCTGTCTTCAAACAATTCAAATCTGCTGTTAACTGTCTCTAATGTGTTTTTAATCACATCTGTCATGACTTTCATTCCCATAAGCTCTGTTACTTTTCTTTGCAGGCTTTCAAATTGTTCTTTTTGATCACCCAATGTCTTCTTAATATCTCTTATCTTTTTAGTCATATTTCCCTTCAATTCTTTAAATTGATTTTGTAGATTTATGTGATTATCATTGATTAGTTGTCTTAAGTCCTGTTTCTCATCAGGATATTTGGTTTATTCCAAAAAAAATTGGCTGGGCCATCTCTTCCTGTTTCCTAGTACGGCTTTTAATTTTTTGCTGATGTCTAGGTATCTGAACACATGGTGAATTTACTTTCATGGTGAATTTTTCTCTCTTGCCTAGTGTTTTTTTTTTTTTTTTTTTTTTTTTTTTTTTTTTTTTTCCACAGCTCTTCTTTGATTTTTGGTTCAAGTTATTCTAAATCTTTAAAATTGCCCAGGTTTAAGTTATCAAAATCAGGCCAGGGATTCACTAAAGAGCACAGATTTTCTCTCAGGGGGCTAAAGAGGGACATAAAGGCAGTTTTTACCCTGCAATTTCCTGACAGGCCAGCTGATGGCTGTCACCAGCAAACCTTTCCATGGAGGTGTTTCCTTCAACCTCTGCTTTCCAGTATTTCTGGTCTGGCAAGAGCTGAGATTCAAAGCAGTCTCTGCTGGCCAAATTCATGGAAGAGAAGCCTCCCAACTCACCCTCCCTCTTCCCTTGTAACAGCTGATAGGGAAGAAGACATCTATTTCCCTCTCAGTAGGCTGCAGTGAGCCAGAGGTTTTATCCAGGCTTAATGGTTTGAGGGTGGGAGGTGGGAGCCATTCCTAGCTGCCATGGGGAATTGGTAGCTCACATTTGTTGTTTTGTGTTCTTCATCTCTCTGTTCCTTGCCCACCTGGGAATTATGAGCACTGTACTGGTCTGCTGACCCCCAAAGCAGGTCTCTCAGACAGCTTTTGGCCCTTTCTCCATTGTTTTTGTGAGAGAGTTGAGCCCTGCCTCCCTACTCTGATGCCACCTTCCCAGAACTGCTCACCTTCATATTTGACAGACAATTTTACTGGATAAAGATTCTTGGCTGGCAGTTTTTCTCTTTCAGTATGCTAATTATATCATACCACTGTCTTCTCCCTCCATGGTTTCTAATGAGAAACCTTCATTAAGTCTAACTGGGCATCCCTTGTATGTGATGGTTTGCTTCTCCCTTGTTGCTTTCCGAATTTTCTTTATCTTTGGTTTTTGACATTCTGAGGAGTATGTGTCTTGGGGTAGGTATGTTCAGATTTATTTTGATTGGGGTATACTGTGTTTCTTGGACATGTAAATTCATTTTTCATGACAATTTGGAAATTTTATAGCCATTATTTCCTCAAATACTCTTTCTTCTCCTTTTCCTTTCTCTTGTCCTTCTGGAATTCCTATGATAATATATATTGTTGCTCTTCATGTTATCATTCAGCTCCCTGAGCCCCTGCTCAATTTTTTTCATTCTTTTCTCTCTCTGTTCTTCACTCTTCAATTTCAGCTGTTCTGCCCTCTGCATCACTTATTTTTTCTTCTATCATTTCAAATCTGCTGTTGTAAGCCTCTAATGTGTTTTTGGTCTCACCTACTGTGTCTTCCATTCCCATAACCTCTGTTATTTTTCTATTCAGGTTTCCAAATTCTTATTTGTGCTTACCCAGTGACTTCTTAATGTCTTTTACCTCTTCAGCTATACTATCTTTCAACTCAATTCGATTTAGGAGATTTGTATGAACTCATTGATTAGTTGTCTCAAATCCTGTGTATCATCTGGGGCTTTGATATATTCCTTAGCTTGGGCCATTTCTTCCATTTTCTTACTATGGTTTATAATGTTTTAACCATAATGTAAAACATTTGATTATGATGGTGAGTTTACTCTGATGTTCCATTTATCTCTCTTGCCTAGAGATTTTGTGACAGGAGGCTGCGTGTTACTGCTGTTCTTTGATTCTTGGTTCAACCTGTTCTAGCTCTTTAGGATTGTCCCAATTTAGTTGCTCAAATCTGGGCCATGGACCCAGTAATGGGTTGTAGAACAATGTCCAAGGACCTTGGGGATGGAGGCTGTAAAGGCCAGAAAAATCCTCTCTTATTTACATTTAATTTCCTCACATGCACTTCCTTGATCTTCCAGAAGATGGCACTCTGTGGCAACCCTCTAGGTTCAAACCCCAGTCAGAGTGTGTTCACTGTAACACTGACCACAACAATGTTACAGGATCCTGCCTCAAGGCTATTCAGAGCTTTGCAGATCAAACTTTCTCTAAGGCTGTTCTGCAACATTTGCTGGCAACCCCCTTCCCTTTGCCTGGGTAGCAGATAATTCCACTCCCCTCTGTCCTCAGCAATCAGTCCTGGTCAGTGGGGAGGGTGTTTGTGAGAAGTACACCTCTTTAGTCCCCTGCCAGTTCCCAGGGCAAACAATGGTGCAGCCCTACTTGGCCTGGAAGGGTTCTTGGGACACAGCAGAACAAATTTGTTGGCCAAAAGCTAAATCAGCCTTAGGCTGCATCTCTCTCTCTCTCCTTTTCTGGGATGGTAGACCCCTGTAGCCCCCTCTCTCTGTAGCCATGGGCCAGAGGCCAGAGAATTCAAAGCTGTCTCTGAAGGTGGGGGGAGGCACCAGCAGCTGCAGCTTTAACTCAGTTTTCCCATTGAGATTCTTTTCCTTTGTCTCTCTCTTTTCTAGGTGGTGGCCTTCCCCTGGTGTACTAAACCCTAGCACATTTTTTCAGGTTGTTTCTGTCTTTCCCCTAGCTATTTTTCTGGGAGAGAAGTGAGTCCTGTGTCTATCTAATCTGCCATCTTCCCAGAAGTACTCAAGCAAATTTTGATAAGGCTGTCAAACCCCTTAACTGGGACAGAACAGCTTATTCAATAAATGGTACTGGGAAAACTGGATATCCATATCTAAAAGAAAGAAAGGAGATCCCTATCTCAGACCTTATACAAAAATTAACTCCAAATGGATCAAGGACTAAATATAAAAACTAGAACCATAAAACTCCTAGAAGAAAAAGTAGGGAAACATCTTCAGATCTTGTGGTAGGTGGTGGTTTCTTGGACCTTACACCCAAAGCACAAATAACAAAAGACAAATAAATGGGACTTCTTCAAAATTAAGCACTTTATATTTCAAATGGTTTTGTTTAGAAGATGAAAAGACAATCAACTCAATGGGAAAAAAAACCTCAGGACACCACAAATCTGACAAGGGTTTAATGACTTCCTTCTTACATAAAGAGATCACACAACCCAATGACAAAATGACAAGCAACCCAATTTAAAAATGGGCAAAAGACTTGAATAGATGTTTTTCCAAAGAGGAAATACAAATGGCCAAAAGGCACATGAAAAGATGCTCAACATCACTTGCTATTAGGAAAATGCAGATCAAAACTACAAAGAGATATCATTTCAAACCATACAGAATGACCATTATTAGAAAACAGAAAACTAGAACTGTTGAAGAGGATGTGAAGAAATAGAAGCACTCCTTCACTGTTGGGGTTATAAAATGGTGCAGCCTCTGTGAAAGACAATTTGTCAGCTGCTCAGTAAGCTAAATATCGAAGTGCTGTGTGATCCAGCAGTCTTGCTACTAGGAATATATTCACAAGAACTGAAAGCAAGGACACAAACAGATATTTGCATACCAATGTTCATAGTGCTATTATTCAAAATTGCTAAAATATGGAAACAACCTAAGTATCCATCAACCAACAAAGGGAAAATCACAATGTTGTATATACATACAATGAAATACTATTCAGCTGTAAAAAGAAATGAATTGGGGAAGCACATGACAACATGGAGGAATCTTGAGGACTTTATGTTGAGTGAAATAAGTCAGGCACAAAAGGACGACTATTGTATGATCTCACTGATATTGACTAAATACGATAAGTAGACTTATGGATTTGGAATATGGAGTGTAGGATGGTGGGAGACAGAATGTGGGTTGAGAAAGGGAAGCTGATGCTGGATGTATGTAGAATGTTTAACTGGGTCAATTGTAAATATGTGGTAATGGATGGAGTTGATGGTAGCACAATATAAGAGTATAACAAACACTGTTGATTTATGGATATGATTGTGGCCGAAATGGTTAGTCTAAGGAGGATTGAAATTTCAATTGTCCTTTTCTTTCTCTTGCCATTTAAAATATTTTTCTAAATCACTGTGATAATAGATATCTAAACACTGTTCATAACGTAGACTTGCAAATGGTAACACAATAATTTGCTCCATTTTTTAATTAGTTTTTCAGTTATATGGTTTTCCTTTTCCCTGAAAATCTATTACTCTATATGTTCATTTTGAACTAGTGAAAAAATTAATGAAGATAGATAAGACATAAAATTTGTATTTAATTCCAAGCATTTTTTAAAAATTTCATCTCACATTCGTCTCAAGAGATTACAGAACAGTATCTTTCCTATATGTGTAGGTAATACTTAAAGCAGTAATAGTGCTGCTGTTTTGTTGAATGATTTTTGGGAGTCCAAACAGATAGAATTCTGAGAAAGGTTATACAGATCATGAAAGGACTTTCCTCTTGAAAAATAACTGTTGTGACTCTTTGTTCTTAAATTAGAATAATGGCATACTCTACATGTTCTAACCACACCCATCTGTAAAATGGGAATTGAAAAAAAAAATTATCCTTGTGGGGTTCAGAATATTTCCTAAAATGGCAAATAACTTACATTGATAATTAAAGATATTATCAAATGTGTTACTCTGATAATTGACACCCATTTTCCTGATGAAATGAGTTATTCTAATGAAGAAATTAAATGTTGAAAAAACTACCCTCCTTGTAAAAAGCTGAACTCTGCCTTAACTACATAAACTGACTTCTACATATTTGTTCAATGTTGGGAGACATGAACCAGGTAGCCATTTCTAAGATAAAAATTCAGAAGACCAAAGCCTTCTTCTTTGACTATTCCTTTTCATATCAGTGTGATAATAGACATTTAAATTCATTGCTTATAATATCTCTCTTTCTACCTACACTCTACTACTTACTATTCTGTCTCATAAATATTCAATGCAGATTGCTTTCAGGGCATCCCCTGTTTTTGTTTAATGAGCTGCCCTCTATTTTTAAGGAACTAGGCTTTCAAAATCATGATGCTATTAGGAAGCCATATTTCCAGATTAACATACCATTTATCATCCTTCTCCTCTGATATAGGGAATAAAAGTACTAGACAGCCAAATAATTGAGAACAGGCTCAATTTCAATTAATTTCCTGATTAAGTTTGGCAAGTTGGTATATAATTGCTATAGTAAAATAGCTTATAGATACTAATTGTTCAATAGTGATGCTCGTACTTTGGCACATTTAATGGTTTTAAGTACATGCTTTTGACCCAAGCCATTCTATCCCATAAAAGGATGACACAATGAACCCCTGGCTTAAAATAAAACTATATAGAGAGATACAACAAATATAGATGACATTGCCACTTTCCAGAATATGGATAATGGTGAATCCTACATCTGACCTATCTCCTGCAGAGACTAGCTTCAATTTACCTAAGACTTATAGGTTAAGAACTTGCCATAAAAGTCACTGGAAATTAAAATGTAACCCCCTGTAAGCAGAGCTCCATTAGGTGATAACGACATCTTCAAAATAGGTTTCAGATTTAAAAAGGGAAAGTCAGTTATAATTTCCTTGTCAGATGCATAAAGGGCATACTGTTTGGTAATTCTGTTTTGCAACAGTAAGATAGCAATAGTTATGTTCCTATTTTTTTTTTTTTTTGGAAAGAGTATGAATTTAATGCCTCATACCAGATATCAAAGATAAAAAGTGACTATTAGGCTCAAGAAGGAGTTGACTCTTAGACAAGAATAAAATATACTAAAATGATTTTGAGGCCTAGTCATATAAAGTTCATGTCCAATTGCATACGTTAACAAGAGAAACTCAGATCTAAAAGAGAATCGATGAACTTTCATTAGTCTGGATAAACTGGGTTAAATCTTCCTCCTATCATAGTCCATCCTTAAAAAGAAGAAAATCAACCCTGACTCTAATTCAAAAGAAAATAGATGTCTTAGAGTCACATGACACAAATGACCCTTCCTGAACTGCCTCAGCTTCTCCAGGGTGAGTAGTATGATGAGGATTAGGAACACACTTGTTCAGGATGGACAGAAATGTGGGCAGGCATGCATACCGCATGGGACAGCTTTCAATGCAACATTAGGGAAATAAAGTCTTTAGTTCCCCCAAACACAGCAGTCTGTAACACTCATTCATCTTTATTACCAGAAACTGACCTGAAAGACCCCTCTGATGTTCTTAAAAGAGCTCCATGGTGGCAAAGCTAGGCACAACTTACACCCTTCTTAACTTAAATTCATCTTGTGCCTTAAAAAAATGGAAAGGAGAGTTGGTCCAGCCTTCGTCCATCTGACCTGGCTTCAAGGCTCCCAAAGTCTTCTATAAACACAAAGTGATTGTGGCCTGCTGACCAGCCAACAGGAGAGAGTGATATGTAGTGAAAGAAATTATGAAGAAGTCAGTCAGGAAATCCTGGGTTCAAAACTATTACTTACTAGCTTTGTGGTCTTGGGCACAGTTATGAGGGTTAAATAAGGTAATATATGTTTAGTATAGAATAATAAATGAAATTAACTAACAATTTTGATAGTGACGGTGATTGTATTACTAGGAGTAATGATGATGTCTTTGCTAAAAATATATCTATCCAAACAGTATGGTTAACTTGTATAATTTCTATTATAGTTACAAAATACTAATGACTTAAAAATAAAGTTCATTCAACTGAAATATTTAGAGGAAAGGTAATATTGATTTAAAATACTCTAAACAAGAAAAAAAGGCAGTGGAGGTGATATATTGATTGCAAAAAAGTCTTCAATTCTTCTCCTTTCCTTGTCTTTTCACTATTTGAAACATGACTTTACGATTCCTCCCATGAGAACGCTACTTCCTCACTTCTTCAATAGGGCAGGCCTGATATCTTGCTTTAACCAATAGCATGTGATAGAAACAATGTGAACCAATTCTGAGACTAGGCCTCAAGAGGACTTAATGGCATCCTTTCTCTCTCGGAAACCTGCCCAGCTCTCATGAGAACAAACCTGGGCTAACCTGCTGGATATTCACCCTCTGACTCCAGCCAACAGCCAGCCAACCATCAAACCTGAAAGGGCAGCCATCTTAGTCTAGTCAGTCCCAAAGGGTGGCCATCTTAGTCTAGTCAGCCCCAGATGACCTGCCAGCTGATCACAGATGCAAAAGCAAGTCTAGTCACTTTGCCAAGACTTATGAAGATCAGCAGAATCATCCTAATGGAACCGTAGACTTATAAACAATAATAAATGCTAATTATATGAAATCACTCTGTTTTGAGTAGTTTGTAATACAGAAATAGCCAATTGAGATAGAGAGGATAAAATAAAATAATTGATACAATATTGGTAACTGTTGACGCTGTGGACTAGATATGTGGGGGTTCATTATACACTACTCTATTCTGGGGTATATTTTAGCAATTCCAAAATAAAGACATTTTTAAAGTTCATTCAGTGTGTAGAAATCAGAAATCAATGTTCCAACATTAATGAGATTCTTTTAAGCAAAAGGTAGACAAACCCATGAAAATGACTATTGGCAAATAGT
>JAQZBX010037836.1:0-23637 GCA_029593785.1 Cabassous unicinctus | reverse complement strand
CGGCCTGCCCTCGCTGGCCTGCCCTCACAAGGAGGCCCCGGGAAGCGAACCCTGGGCTTCCCATATGGTAAACGGGGGCTCTATCCACTGAGCCACTCCCGCTTCCCTAACTCAGATGTTTTAAAAATTAATCTGGTCATCTAATCTGCAGCGTAAATAAGGATATCCTTCATTGTAACAATCAGGATTCCAAAGAAGGCAGTGCTGCAAATGAAACAGTTCTTCTCAGTAGTCTTTTGGTAATTTCTTATAGAGGTTCTGAATCTAGAATATTGGATTTAGTACTGTGTAATTCCAGCCATCCTTATATTTAAATGCATGCTTTCAAAGAGCCTCTAATCCAGACTGAATGAAAAACCGAGCTGTCTGGTGAGCAGTTAAACATGCTTAGATAATGTATTTTATATAACCAGTGCCCTTTTTGCAAGAGGAATGGGGTAGTCAGAGGGATGTCAGTGATAGAGGCCAGTACAGTGATTCCCAACAGACTATCAGAATCACTTTGAAATAAATAAATAAATAAATAAAAATAATACAAAGAGAATCACTTTGAGGGCTTTTTAAAAACAGGGATTCCCAACCTCTCTTACGGAAATTGAGGTATGGGGGAACAGGGAGGTGGATTTGGGAGACTGGTTTTTTTTTTTTTTTTTTAAATCTCCCCAGGTAATTTTGGTCAGTCATTCAGGTTTGAGGACCACAAAACTTGAGTATTTGAGTTAAGCTTCATAGGTTTGTGATTTCTCTGGTGAGTGGTTATTTTAATTAGTATAAGACATAGAGAAAAATAGTTCATGGTAGTAGACATGTTGAGAAGGTGGCTAATTTGAAGTGACGTTTTCTGCCTCTGTATTCTGTATTGTTTTGGAATTACAGAAGTCACTGACTGATTTGGGGGTTATGCCAGCACTTAGCATAGTATGGAGGACTTGCCTGTTAGGGGACAGGAAACTTTTAGACTATATCTCCTTTTCCCTTCTCTATTTTGAATTTGTGGAGCAAATTCAGGAGAGGATGTTAGCATTGAAACTCAGCTGGACAATTTGTTTAAAACTTGACAGGAAGGGCCAATGTTACTTCCTGTCTGAAAAGGAAGTGCTGGCTTCCTTCCCTTCCTCCTTGGCTAACTCTGGCCAAGTTGGAATACGGGTGGAGGCGGGGCTGGTTATATTAGCATTCTTAACTAGTTACCATGACTTGGGAAATCCTGTTACTGTCAGTGGTCAAGTTTGGGCTGCAAAGGGGAGCGGATGTAGCTTAAGTGGTTGAGCGCCTCCTTCCCATGTGTGAGGTCCTAGGTTCCATCCTCCGTACCTCCTAAAACAAAAACAAAGCAAACAAACAAAAAACCCAACTCTCTCATTGAGGAGCAGATGTAGCTCAGTGGTTCCTCTCTCTCTGATGAGCAGATGTAGTTCAGTGGCTCTCCATGTACGAGTTCCTGGGTTCAATCCCTGATACCTCCTTAAAAAAAAAGGGTAGCTGCAAAACATTTGCTCCTTTCTCTCCTTTCTTGAAACATCAGAGACTAGTGCTGTGTGGGTTCTTGTCTTCTTGTCCTTATAGGGCACCTGTGTTAGGTTTGGCTGTTGGAGTCCAGGAAGCCTTCTAGTCTACCATACATTTTCTTACACTTAACCTTACACACACCTCCCCAGTATTCCCTGACATTTGAAAACAGACCAGGGAGTTGTAGGGAAGAAACTGAAACCTTGGGTAATGAGGGGGAGGTAAGTTGGGGAAAGGAGAACATTTACTGGGCAGAGGGGAAGGGGATAACAAAGGTTTCTTATTTTTAAACCGAGCCAAGAAAGCATACCTTCTAAGTGGGGCCAGTTGGCACTATTCCTGCTATTTTAGTTCAGGCTTTTTCCTACTGACCAGTCAGTCATATTGTGTTTGATGTGAGCTTGAACTGTGGTCTCTAGAGTAGGGGGAGGAAAGTGGTGGAAACAGCTGGTGCCTTCATCAAGCCATTTCAATTATGCTTCTTTCCAGAGTGGTTGGGAGTGGGGAATGGGGGTTGAGAGTTTGAGGAGGAATTAGATGTGTGTTAGCAGAGTCCAAGCAACTCTTATGTAGTGGAATTGGATTCTCAGGCACTCTTAATACTATGTGGGATGTTGGCTTGTTGAAATATAGTTAAACCTTTCCCAATCACATTCTTTTTCTGACATCCTTCCCTCTAATTCTTTCTTAGATAGCAGAGCAGATTCATGCTTTTCCAACCATGGGTCCCTTCAGTGACTTTCTCCTTACCCATTCATTATTCCTTTGCTTGAGTTTTCTAAATATGCCTACAAATAGCCAGAGATACAATTAGAACCAGGACATCTGGTGAAGTCATGCTGAATTGTAACTGATTGGCTACACTGGTGCCTCCGCCTCCCTCACACCAGGGTGACTATATTTCTGAGTCAGCACTCCCTTTCTGTCTCACCTGCTCAATTTGAGACAGGAAACCTGGCACGCATCCTTTTGGAGCAGGAGCAACATTGATATGGGTGTGTTTAGTGCCTTCTACAACCCTCTTTTTTTTTTTTAATGTCTCAGAAAACTCTACCCTACTAAACTCCACTATTTTCATCTCTTTGTATATCTGCCCTGCACAGTGGTGCTTAATTGACTGTGATTTATTTGAGCTGGGCTATGAATGAGGGAGAATTGCATACCAATTTTAACTGTTTTCAAATATTCTTGAGAGAGAAAAGGAGTTAATCTGATTTGGTGCTAGGTAAGAAGTCTTAAACTATTGTTTTCATGCACTTCCACGATAGAGTTTGTAGTGGCTTGGCCTTGCTGTTGAAGTTTTGATCTGAAACACAGTGTTAAACATTCACTTCTCTATTCAGCCTTATTCTGTATATTCCTGTCTTACCCGCTTCTACCCGTTTATACCAGATTCAGATATGGACTAATTCTTTCCAAGTTGTGCTCTTTCAAGACTTTTGCATCGTTTGCTGCCTACATCAGGGTTCAGCCTGGAGTCCCTTTGGCAGGTCTAAGCTTATCAAGAAGGAGAAAGAAAGTGAGGAGAAAAGATGAGAAATGATAGCATATTTATTAGTAAGTTGCCTGGAATCTACCCTAGTTGGAGAACTCTGTGCTGAGCCTTGTGCTGTTTTATGCACAAGGAATTTGGCCCTTTGGGCAAAGGGTGTCACTTCTTTGGATTTCAAGAATCTGGCTAATAGAGCTTAACCTCTATCTGCTTCTGTGCTTCTGGGGTTTAGGGCTAACTTCCAATGGGCTTGTACAAGATAATAGAAAAATTTATTGTATCTCCCATTCTTGGAGTCACTGAAGACCCTTATTAGGAAGGAAGGAGTTCTTTACTGACTCGGTTCCAAATCTTCAGCTCTTGACCTGCTCTCGGGTTCAGGGGCTGAAGTGTAGCGAGCAGGAAAAGCTGAGGTTGTTGTCTTGACCTCTTTGCCACCAAGGCTGCTCTGCAATTCCTAGTGGTCCTCTTCTCATTCTTTAGAGAGAGCTGGGAACTTTGCTCCCAGACCTGATAAGCTCTTGCCTGTCTGTGTCTCTTTATAGGGTGGAGTCTGCTGCATTTGTTTGTTCTCTGTGGGGCCTGTCTTAGGAGTCAACTTTATGCTTGTGGAGAAAAGAGGATAGACTTTGAAAACAGTGGAAATGGGTGGTAGAGAAGGTGACAGAGGTATCCTAAAGTAGTTCTCCAGATGGGACTTTTCCATTGGTTGAATTCAGGTTGGTGATCAGATTGCCATGATGAAGGCTTTCTTGGGGTTGTATCACAAGTAGCTGAACTGAATGTAACAGCATCAGTAGCTTTAAAATAGCCAGTGCCATGCCTCCAAAGTAAAGAAACTTGCCAAGTAGAAATCTTAAAAATCCCCTCAACCCCTCCAAACTTTTAGGTCCACACACAGTATATTTCTGCTGATTCTTAAAGGCCTGAGCTTTGTCCTGTGTAGTGTTGGCTTGGGGCAGGGAGGAGGGTTGTTTCCCCCTGAACATGATAAGGAGCTGAGCAGGGCAAAGTGGGAGCTCTGGCTGGTGATTGGTAGACAGGATGCCCTGGAATGCTGTTGGCCTGCAGCCCAGAATCCAGCACTTTGTATTTGTTTGTTTCTGGGAGACTGTGGTCTGGTGCTACTGACAGGAAGTGAGAAAGCTGGGAGTGGGGGAACGGAGAGGGGCGATGTCTTTGTGGTTCTCCTGTGAAATCTCTTTGTCCCTGGAGAGCAGCTCTGCTACAGAGTTCTACTGAGAAGAGAGCAGTCTTTGTGTGTGCAATGGGTCTCAGAGCATCTAGCTATTCTGAGGGATTAGGGAGAGTGTGAATTCTTACTGTGGCCTTTTGCGCCTTAGCACTTGAGTTATATAAATGGCCTTGATCTCTTAGCATTGGAAATCTCACTGAATTTTGTTTGCTATTGTTATTTATGAATCTCTAAGATTTAATTAAGAAAGGGATTTCAGAAGGAGGTCGATGTTAATGTTTATTCATTGTATATACTGCAGATACCTTCTTGGGGACAACTAAATGGGACAGAAAGAAATAGGCAGTGCTGAGCCCTGCATTTTAGGTCTCATCTTTCTAATTGACACCCTGCTACCTACAGAGCAGGAGAAACCTACCCATTCTTTGATTTCCATATTAAGAGGTACTGGCAGTTCTCTAATGTTAACGCACACTTAGGAAATGGTTGGTAGTTTTCCTGGGATTTTATTCTTATGTCTAGACTGAAATAGCACCTGTAGCACTCCCAGCCCTCCCCATCCCCCCTTCTCCCTTGTTTTGTATTTTCCCTGCCCTCCATCCCAGCTGTGAAACAGACATCTCTTCTCACTTTGCGGATTGGGTGCCTGAGTCCTCAATTTCTTGCCAAGCTGGCTAGTCCCTGAGCACACACACAAACCCGCCTTTGATTGCTCAGGAGGACAGCTGCCCCAGAGGCAGATTGCTAACATACCGCTAGAACAATCCCTCCCCTCTGTTCTGATGCTGGCTAGCACAATCTTCCCTGCTTCTAGTTCCTTCTGTTTCCCACCCCAATCTGATCTCTGTTTTTGGTTTAGTGAGATGCCACATTAAAAATGAGAGTATGGATATTCATGACTATATTTTCTTTCCTGGGAGAGGTGTGTGTGTATGTGATCGGAGAATGTGGGGTGAAGCTAGGTTTCTACAGCAGACTTGCCAGTAGAGAGGGAGGTGATTTGTCCAAAGTAGTACCTTTTGTCCCTAGTACCTCCCCTGCTGTGTACTTACTTGTTCCTTATAAAAGGTGAAATCTGAGGCAGATTGCAAGCTACTCTTACTCCTTAATGTGAAGGTCCAGACCCAAAGGTCTGCCTGGTTCCACTTCATCCCCTCTATTTGCCACCACCCCTCAAGTTTACTTTTAGTCAACTTCTCTGAGTTAGGATGACCTTTAACCACAGGAAGCATAGAGAGTTCATACTCATTCCACTGTATCAAGGAGAAGGAACATAGACTTGGAGTGAAACAGATGCATTTCCACTGCTTTCTAGCTAGCTGTTTGATCTTATGCAAGATACTAAATACTTCTGATGTACAATTTAATCATCTACTAAAAAGGGTCAACGTTAGCTCAAAGGATATGCAGAGGATTATGTTTGATAATTTATAGGGGAAGATCAATAATAATTCCCAACTTTTCTTCCCCTTTTAAGGTTGGATTTTTACTTTATTTTTTCAGATAGAAACACTTTCAGCTGTCTCTCCTGTAGTTGAAATAGGGTCTGATTTATTTCTTCACACCTTCTCTTTGTTGCTTGTGTCCAAACTCAACCTGGTAGAAAGAGAAGTCTTTCTGGTCTATTTTCAGGGCTTTGAGGAAGTGGGACTGAGTTAATATAACTAAATTACGTGCTTTCAACTTTTCCAAGTTATCTTCAAATGATGGGCAAAGAGATGAGGAGAGTGCCAGAGAAAGAGACTAAGGGGGTTTGATGAATAGCAGCCTCTTTAGAAAAGAAATGTGAGCCCAAACAGTTGATGACCTCTAGTAAACCCTAAGGTAAAGCTTCTTTTCCATGATTTTGTTTTTTTCTAACCCAGGGTAGGAAGGGAATATAAGGTGGCCTAGTTATTTTTAGGATTTCTTTTTTATGACATGAGTTAAACTGTATAGTACTTTCTCATTTTGGTTAGATTTTTTTTCTCATTTTCTGTTGTGTTTCTGATCTCCCTCTCATTTTCTCCTAGTAGGAAGGAGAAAGGCATTTGGCCTCTCCCCTTCCTCTAGTCTGACACCTCCCTCTTTTTTTGCCCCTCCCTCTTATCTTTGTTTCCTTATTGGTCTTTCCCTAAAGCCTTGCTTTCTCCTTATAAGGCTAGGTGAGGCGCCTTTAGCAAGGTTGTTACTGGGACTCAGGTAAGTAACTCAGTGTGTCTCAGGCCTTCTCAGGATTGAGAGAAAATTCAGTGTTATCTGTCCTGCTGTCGGACCTTGGAGAGGCATGTGGGTAATGGGGGAGGAGAAGAAGGCAGCCTGGCCTGAGAGATCAGAAGGACTTGTTAGACCAGTCCTGTGTGTGTGTCATGCATGCTCCAGGGAGAAGCAGGTTTTGTTTCTTTCCTTAGCCTTTCCATGCTGGGCCCCCTCTCTAGCTGAGAACCACACCCTTCCTTTGCTTCAAAGTCAGCCCAGCATTTAGCCATTTTAGTATGTTATGGTTTGGGGTGTTGGTGGTGGTTCCCATAATAATTAGGAAGGGAAAAGAGAGCAAGAAGAATGTTCCATCTGTTTCTGAATTTAGGAAGTCATGATGGTGGTGGTGATTTTTTATATTTTTTTATTTTTTGTTAAGTCAGTAAAAAAAATCTTGGCAAATAACTTTGGGTCAGGATTACAAAACTGAAGTAAGTTTAACATTCTCAGTGAAGCTGTAGAGATTGCCAGCTCAACCTTTTTAACAAGTATTTTTTTTAAATTTGTATTTGTTTGTTTTAAAATTCCTTCTTTTCTCTGAAAATACCATGCATCACTCTTTCCTAAGAGGAGAGTGATTTGTCCAGAGACTCCTTTAATTTATCAGAGAGATTCATAGTAGATACAGTGATACCCAGTTTTTCCTTGCTTTCCTGTAAGACTTCTTCAGTCAGCATTTTTGTTGCTGTAAATGGAGAAGCTAGGCCTGACAAAGCAGAGGAACTGCCTACACCAAAATCAAGGCCAATTCCAGAATATAGGTGGCTGATAATACAAATGGATGATTCTTTTGTGACTCCCAGAAGTCCTCTGTTCAGATGAGGTTGTGAGTAAGCAACAGCCTTCCCTTTAGGTCTTATGCAAATCAGGTCTTGGAATTTGAGGATTAGAGTGGAAGTGAGTCTTCCCAGTGAAGGGAGAAGTACTAGAATTGTTCTGACTGAGCTTTAGACAGTGGAACATCAAGTTAGGGGGGTGAGGTACTTAGACTTTGAACTCTGATTCAAGCACTCCTTGTGATAAGCAGCCATAGAAAACTATTGACACAACCTTTGATTTAGAAATGGAATGCAAATTTTCCTTGTGTAAGGAGTTGAACAGGAATAATTGCTTTGAATTTTAGGGTAAATGTCAGTTATGACAAAAGGCATTTTGGAGGAACATTTAGGTACCTATAGGACTCACTTTCCTGGCTGGAAAGTTGTATAATACAGTTTGTAGTGTTACAGGTACAATGTTTTATTGATGGTGTGGTACTCTTCAGTAGGAGGCTCAGTGCACTTTTTTGGAAAAGCCATTTGTAATCCCACAATGAAATAGAAATGGAGTTTTGCTTGTCCGTGCTCTTAGAGGGAGACCGTATATTCGTGACATTGGTTTTGATTTCATAATGAAAAAATTGGAAGAAGGGTGGAGTGCTGCCTTTGGGGCTGGCTACAGAAGATAAAAATTATTTCTCAAGAACCCAGAGACTTTTGGTGGGTTCAGAGTTATCTGTCTCAGGTTTCTCCTCTCTTTGCAGTAAGGTCTCCCAGCTGGTTTTTGGTGGACCCAGGACTTAAACCCCAGGTCTTTTGACCCCTAGTCTGGAATTTTGTTTTTCCCTTCACAAGTGTAAAGAATTCTTGTAGTTTACAGGGCTGCGGAAATGGGAGAGAGGAGCATGGGGACTACATCTTTTGTTTATTCGAAGAGCCCCTCCCACAATGTCAAAACTCTAGTCCCTTGTGTTAGCTATTTGTAGTAATATTCATAGTAGTAACAGCATCTAGACATTTTTCTAAGCACTTTATATGGATTGTCTCATTTAATCATCACAACCACCTTATGTATTTTTATTTCCCCATTTTACAGAAAAGGAAACTGAGTTCAAGAGTGATTAAGTAGTAATTTGCCAAAGTCATATAGCTAAGTGTTGGAGCTGGAATTTGAATTTGAACTCATCTGATATACTCTATTTTAATTAAGCTACTACTTTATTAATGAGTTGACAGAATGAAATACAAACAGTGGGGTAAATAGTCAAGGGTTGGGTATGTAGAAAGCAAAAAGCATTTTAAATAACTAGTGGTAAGCCCCAAACCAGAATAAGCCACATTAATTTGCCACGCTCTGAACTGAACTGAAATAAAAATAAAATAAAATGAAATAAAATACAAATACACTCTCTTTAGGGAATGTCCAACTTTCAGAGCCACATTGCCTCAAGGCAGAAGCCTAAAAACTCACTTTCCTACTTCCTTGGCAGCCAGGGCACAGGCAAATGACCTTGGTTCCCTCCATCAGAGGCCACAAAGATCTTGGTTCAGAAGTGAGAAATGTAAGAGCACGGGCTCATGTCGATTCCTTTTGACTTGTGAGAGGGCAGTAAAGGTATCTCCATATCCCTGTATCCTTAAGCTTTCAAGAATTATAATTCCAAATTATGTTTCTACCACCAGTTTGCAGTACAACAAACCTTCATTCCAGGGATTGTGCTGTTGGTAAGTGATTCCTGCTACTTAGTTGGCATTGGCCAACTTTTGGTCCTTTTGGGTATTTGATTCAGCTTAACTTGTTTTAGTTTGGAGTTCTACAGAAGAGACTGAATTTTTATTGTTGTCATTGCTTAAATGAGGAAGACTGTAATAGTAGGAAGGTTTTTGTAGTGTGTGTGAGATACAGTAATATAGGGCCTGTGGCTTATTAAGAGTAAAACTAGTTATTCTCAGAAAACACAGTAGTCCTAGGAGAATAACAAAATTCACTTTGTGTGTCCCTTCTCACTTTGGGAATTCCTCAGTGGTCTTTTTGTGGTGAGAGCAAGTCTAATCCATTTAAAAATAGTAAGAGGAAAACCTGGAAAGGTGTTGGCCTGTCAAAGTCAGTTAATGGTTTGCAGACTTTGGTATGTAGCACAATCTTTTTATGATGTGGATGGCATGGAGAGCTATGAGGCCATTTACTGTAGCTTGCTTAACAGCTTTATTCTCTTCTCCAACTCATGCTTCCTCCCATTTTTTTCCTTCCTCCCATTTACATCATATCTAGACATTATGGATCGCTCTTAAGCCTAAAGAAAATTGGAAACCTTTTTCCCTTTTCCTATGATGGTTGGGAAGAAACCTCTTAGGGATTATCCATCTTATATTGGACTTCTATTTTTTTGGACTTAACACAGTGAGTTTAAATTAAAATTTTGTTATTAATTTTGAGACCTTCGTTAGTTTTTTTCACCTATGAGTCTGTTTTCTCATTTGCAGTAAAACTTACTTCCTTAGGGTTATTGTAAGGATTGCCAGGATAATAAATGTAAAACATCAGTAATTGCTGGTTCTTTTCACCTTCCCTTTCTCCTGGGTAATAAACTGCTAAGATGATATATAATGCTGTGACTACTGTGCATTAGAGAAGCACCCTATGTCCCAGAACGCTGGTCTAGGTAGGTCCTCCTGGTAAATAGAGTTGAAGTAGGGAAACCAGCACCTCCACTCATTAGAACCCAGTTGTGCTCTTGATCCAATTAATTTCATCTACTGGTTCACAAAATAAGTTTTGGGCTGAGGCATCACCATTAAGTAATGTAAACTGGAAGAAAGAAACTAACTGAAATATCTTAATACCTCATATTTGTATAACATTATGTCACCTGATCCTCACAGCAACTCTGAGTTAGATTGGGCTAGTGGTGGTATTGACATCTTATGGATGAGAACATGGCAGGGACCTACTGCCATTGTTGGCTAGTGACAGAGCTAGGGCTGGGATCCATCTTCTGAGTCCTATTCTATCCCACACAGCCTCTGCTTCTGTTTTCTTTCAGGCAGGTAATCTCTCCATGATTTTAAATCTAGGAATCTGATCTTCTATTTAACTATTCTGTCCTCTTCTCCAAGTGAGAGGCAGATAGTCAGCTTTAAAACCATAAAGATGGGAGACGCTAATGTCTCCAGGTTTTGTTACCTGACCCGGAGCCCTGGATAGTTTCCCTATCTTTCTTCCTAACTCCCTTTATTGAATTAGTTAAAGTTGTGGGGACAGAAAGTGGCAGGGTAACAAATAGTTTCTCTCTGCAGCAGGGCAGGCTGTCATGTATGCCCCATGGTAGTGGTAGTTTGGGCTTTTATTAGCAAAGAAGATTACAGGGCAGAGGCTGCCAGAGTGGTGACTGCAGTTCAGGCCTTTTGAAACTCAATAACTGAAAGAATCTCTCTTGAGTCTTCTTGGTGTGTAAGGTTCATAGGCCATTGTACATAGTGATTAAGGGCAAGTGCTTAAAATGAAGAAATGGAGATGAAAGGGGAGCAACATTTTTGATAAGGGTATTTATTAAAGACTTGAGTGGCCTGTTGGAATGTAGGATGGGAATATGAGAAAGCCCCAGTGAGCTTTGGACTGAAAGGAAGAGTAGGAATTGATAAGTAGTTGCGGTTGCCCAGAGCTAGGGTAGGAGGATTTAGAGAAGGGTCACCATGTTCTCAGATTTAGGGACTGGATCCACAAGAAGGAGTGGAGTCATAGTGATGGAGAATTATGCAGGTGTTTTTGACATAGGAGGAGTTTATTGGGTACCTCTGCATTAGTTTCCGCTGGGTACTCCTGCTTGCTGAACACTGTATACATCCTGAGGCAAACAGGCCCAAGAATTTGAGCTTGGTGGGGCTCTGGAGAGCGTGGGAAAGGGAGCTGAAGCAAAAGGCTCAGCCTAGGCTAGTCCCCACATGTCTTCCTCACCTCCACTATTGCGCTGGTTTCTCAATGTCTTTGTGGGCATGCTGGGACTGGGTTTTGAAGTTTCTGCCTTAAGGGTGGGAAGGAGGGAGAAGGGCATTCCAACAGCAGGGTTCCCCCCCCTTCCCCTATTGGTTGCTGGGTTTTTCATATTGTAACCTGTTCTTGGTTCTGTAAAGAAGTACAAGTGGAGGGACTCTGATATGACAGTAGAATACAGGTTTTGATGAAAACTGCATCGAAGTCCCAGGTATCTGAAAACAGAGCAAAATCCAAAGGGCATCTGCCACATTAAATACCTCCAAGTCATATTTTAAATTATACCTTTCCATTTCCAAATGTCTTTCTCCCAATTCCTCCCATTGCTTCTCTTATTTTTTTATGTATCGGGTATATTTTATTTTCCTCTCATTCTCATTTTTCCTTCAAATATTTCTACAGCTCTCTCCTTCCTGCTTCCTCCTTGCTGTGGTGGCTGGGATGCTTCTCCCATGACTTTTTGAGTCTAGACTGGGCTGTTCTCTGTTAAATCAATCAGTTACAACAGGTGTGTATGGAAATGTTTATTAAGAATAAAAAAACTATTTTAAGTGCCTTTTTTCTTTAGGGGTTAATGAGGGTAGGGAGTAGGGGAGAGGTTTTATTCCAAAACATACTTTTCAATATTGTGTATTTTGGAATGGCCCCCAAATCTCTCAGCTATAAGAGAGAAACCCCATGAAGTCTAACAGTTTGAATATAATGTCCCTTCATTTACTAACCAACTTGCTGTTTATGTAATAAAGGTATGAGGAGCTCTTGATTTCTATATAACTATTTATTGTAAAAACTGCATACATAAGCCCTTTAGATACTAGGATATTTATCCTGAATTAGAACAAGTAAAGGAATAAAAAATCTATTTAGAGCTTTCTGCAGGATTACAGAGATATAGGAAGTTCCAGCCATTGTCTGTGTGGAGGTTAGGATATGAAATACTTTGGGGAATAATTTCAGAGTTTGAGACTAATGCCCCATCTCCTACTCCCCAAAGAGGTGAAGGTCCCTGAAAATTGTCCCTGAAAATAGTGCCTTTTTACACATAGTTTTTGTGTTCTATTGCTGTCTCCATTAGTCAAGGAACAAATTTTATTCTCAATGTGGTAGTATAATTTTGAAAGGTAGAAAGGCCCTTTCATAAATTTATTAAATATGGGGCTTTTAAATTGAGAATCTGGCCTTAATTTTGTTTCCCATCATTGATGGTGGGAAGTTTTTAACTACATTTCTTACTGGCATTTTAATTTGACATGTTGATTTAATATATTTTATCTCCACTGCAGCAATTACAGCATTGAGATTTCAGAGAGGCTAAGTAAGATCTGTACTGCTCCCTTATCTCTAGAGTAGCTTCCCCTGCAGGACAGAGAGTGCCTGTCTGTTCCGTGGAATTACAACTTTTCATTGCAGTTAATGCCAGTAAACTTTTCCAGGGACAGATAATCTAATTTTAATCTCATGTCATGAGTCCAGGCTGTGGTCAACATCCTCCCTCTCTTGCGGACTAGTTGGATCTAGTTGCACCTTTCCTTCCAACAGTTACTTCTGGTGGGGTGTTGAGGGAAGGTAGTGGGAAAAGGATCTTGCTCTAGTAGACCCTGGTGATGGGCTCCCAGGCCTGGTGGTGGCTTGCTTTCTGCACTGCAGTAGAACCACAAGAGGACATCTTTGGCTCTGGGATTAATAATTCATCTGTCTTTTCTGACCTGTGACCTTTTTTCTCCTCTTTCTTTCTTACCCTTTCCCGGTAGTGTGAAGTGCGGGGGCCCTTCTCCCTCCTTCCTCCTCCCTCTGTGATCCACCTTCCTTTTTACCCTGCCCTGCGGCGGCTCTGCCCCTTACCGTCATGGACGACTCAGAGGTGGAGTCGACCGCCAGCATCTTGGCCTCTGTGAAGGAACAAGAGGCCCAGTTTGAGAAGCTGACCCGGGCGCTGGAGGAAGAACGGCGCCATGTCTCGGCGCAACTGGAACGCGTCCGGGTCTCACCACAAGATGCCAACCCACTCATGGCCAACGGCACACTCACCCGCCGGCATCAGGTAACCCCTCTTTCCATCAGACCTGCAGGTAGGATTTTGGCATGGTTGCAGAGCAGCTATGGTTCTTCTTGGGAAGCTACTTTCCTGATGGTAATAGGCTCTCCATTGCCCATGATTCATGATGAACTTTTCCAGTGAGTGATAAATGCTAAGAGAAAGGGAATATTGCTGCTGTGCTTAGCTGGGTGGACTTATCTCTAGAAAATGTCCATCTGACGTCCTGTTTTGTTGGAATGGAGTTTCTGGATTGGGATGTAATTCTAGTAATGGTAGATTGTATAGTTTGGAGCAGTACTCAAGTTGCTTATATTTTCTGATTTTTTTTTTTTTTTTTTTTGTATCAAAAGTCCAGGAAAGCCAATACCTACTTAGTGTTTGGGGAAGTTGGACATCTTATACTCTTAGCTCTAGTTCATTCTTCCTCAGGGTACTCAGTCTGTGCTCAGAAGGTATGGCAGTGTCTGTATATTGAGTGCTCCTACTCCATATTGTCCTGTGTGCTCTTTTTGTTGTCTGTGTAAGTCATGTCCTGGAGGCCAGGTCATTGTTAATTCCATTGGTTAGAGTTGGAGAGGGAGCATCATGCTGCTATTTAACCCAAATAACCACAGGAGCCAGTGGTCTCTGAGGTTGGCTGACTCTGTGATGTGACTTGGGATAACTGGTGTTAGAAAAGAGAAGTATCTTGTGTTTCATATGTCTCTCTAGTCTGACTTGGCTGTGATATAATCTGCCTGAGGTTTTGTCTGTCCTTGACTCTGTGTGTGTATGTGTGTGTGTGTAATAGGCATTGCCTGTAGACTGCATCTTAAGAGATCTCTTTATGGGAAACAGCATTCCTCACACTCCAATAGTCCTTTTTATTGATTACTTACTTCTTTATTTGTTAAGACAGAGAAGACAGTTCCTCATGCTGAGAAAGGGACAGATCATCCCCCTAATGGGGGGATGATCAGGAATTTGAGGAGGCTATGTGTTTGTAATGTTCCCAGGATTTTTATAGGAACTAGAGTAGAGAGTTAGAGATGAGAAGTATATATTGAAATGGAGGAGCGGGACTGCTCTGGCTTGGAGTTGGGGAATTCCAGGATTTAGTGTGGTTTCTCTCTTCTCATTTGCTCTGTCTTTTTTATTTTTAACTTCTACTCAGCAATGAAACCACACCCTTCCTTCTTCCTGAAAGTAATGTTTAATTTCCTCTCTCTGCTGCATTACACTCCCTATATAATAGGGGTGAGTAGTGGGGAAGAGTCTCTCAAGGTGGCTGGATCTCACTGCATTCTATTGGAGGAGGAGCAGGCAAATGTATTTTTATGCAGTGTAATGTCATTAGATTATTCCCTACTGCTTAAGACAGGACAACTTCAGCATGATATTTTGAAGTATGTTCTGTGGCTTTAATAATTGGTGATTAAAGATGTTGAAGTGTCTGTTTGCTTGAGGGGAGTTGGGCTTCTTGGTTTTTTGTTTTGTTTTGTTTTGTTTTCTTCATACTTGGAAAGGGAGATTCATGTCTCTAGCTTCTCTAGATTCTTTCTTAAAAAACCAGCCTGGTGTGGGGGTTTCCAGTGATAGTAGAGCATTAAGGAGCATGGAAAAATAAAGAAAGCTTTTGGAAACCCCCAACCTAGCCCATCCAACTTTCTTTATATTCTTGGGGTCTTCCAAAAAGATTGGGTGTTGGGAAACTTAATCTGAGTCTTTGCTGTTTATTCAGCAAATAATTTGAGTGCCTGTTACGTGTCAGGCACTGTTCAAGGCACTAGACTCACTCTATTGAACAAATTGACCAAAAACAAACAAACAAACAAACAAAAAAACCCAAAAAGCCCAACAAAATACAAAACCCTCTGTCCTCATGGAGCTTATGTTCTTACATTCCAGAGACCCAGTCTGCCCGAGTTCTAGGCCTGATTCCAATTTTGAGGAAAATACTAAGACTAAGGAGTGATTTGACTCTTTTATGAGTACTGACACAAGGACTACAGGCCACAAATATCTTCTTGAAAGTCTTTTCCTGTTTGGAAAAAAGATCATTTGTGTTTGGTAAAGCAAAGGAAGGCCATAAAATAAATTGTTTTCTTGTGGGCTGTGTTTCAGAACGGCCGGTTTGTGGGCGATGCTGACCTTGAGAGACAAAAATTTTCAGATCTGAAACTCAACGGACCCCAGGTAATTATTTTGGTCCAAGGCCTGGGTTACTTCTTGTCTTCTTACTACCCCAGCCTATAAGAGAATATTGTTGTCTTGTAAAGTGCCTGGCACATTGTAACCACCCATTAATATTAGTTTCTTTCATTTAGGGAAATAAGTGGAGCTCCAGAATATTTATGTACTATTTTGGAATGAACTTTAATGAACAATGATCTTTATCACTTCCTATACTCTCCTTTCCCCCATTTGGCTCCTCAATTCCTGCATTTCTTTTCTAAAGACGATGTGTGTCTGCTGCTTTGCAGAAAACCCTACCTAAAACCTGGATGGTTTTGAGCCTTAGACAGTAGTATCTGATAAGTATACATTGAATCAGTCTGAAGTCGACTTTTATTGGGTTTTTCTGGTTCATCTTAAAAGTTCATTATTAAGCGAGATATTCTTTTGAAGGGTCACCCAGATGTAGATGTGGCTGCACTGAACATAGTTCATATTCATTTAGACGAGAACTGGGAAGTTAAATCTGCTGTCTCTGTCACTTGAGTGTTGATGTACCTATAGTTAACTCAGTTCATGTTTGTTAACTGACCAGAACTGGGAAATTATGTCTACTGTCCTTTGTACAAGTTTGGAAGATGGGAACAGCCATCCCTCTAAAAATTCTGGAGATTATAGAGGGTGTATAAGGAGCCCCAGTCCCTAGGACCTGGTCCCCATTCCATGCTTTTCATTGGGATGAATTGTTAATATATATGATGTAATAGTAGCTTCTCCTTTTTTCTTTTTTTCACTATAGGATCACAGTCACCTTCTGTATAGCACCATCCCCAGGATGCAGGAGCCAGGGCAGATTGTGGAGATGTACACGGAGGAGGACCCTGAGGGAGCCATGTCTGTTGTCTCTGTGGAAACCTCGGATGATGGGACCACTCGGCGCACAGAAACCACAGTATGTTAAGACTTGAATAAGATCTGGGAGTGATGAAAGTGGTTTTCCTATGGTCTCTATTAGGAGAGGAGCCAAGCACTTAATTAAGGTGGATGAAAGGCTACTGATCTTTGGTGAAGGCATACAAAAAGTGATCTCTGGCCAGATAAAGAAGACAAAAGAAGAGGTATGGGGAAAACTGATGGAATGGGGAAGAAGGGCACTATAGCAAGGTCTCCAGTGGCTTTCCTTATAGGTATAGTTACTACCAGGACAACTTTCCTGCTTGGGGACTTCCTATAAGATGGAGAGAAAGATAGATGACACATTGTAAGGCATTTATAGGCATAGTGAGCAGGATGTAGAGTTAATTGCTTTTCTTAGAGTGTTCTAGAATTTAAACTTATATTGTTCACTCCCTTCATTAGTTTTTTTTCTTTGTCTTGTTCCTTACTCGAAGGTCAAGAAAGTAGTGAAGACTGTGACAACACGGACAGTACAGCCAGTCCCTGTGGGACCAGATGGGCTGCCTGTGGATGCCTCCTCAGTTTCTAACAACTATATCCAAACTCTGGGTCGTGACTTCCGCAAGAATGGCAATGGGGGACCTGGTCCCTATGTGGGACAAGCAGGCACTGCTACCCTTCCCAGGAATTTCCACTACCCTCCTGATGGATATAGCCGCCACTATGAAGATGGTTTCCCAGCTGGCAGTGACAACTATGGCAGTCTATCCCGGGTGACCCGCATTGAGGAGCGGTATAGGCCCAGCATGGAGGGCTACCGGGCACCTAGTAGGCAGGATGTCTATGGGCCCCAGCCCCAGGTTCGGGTAGGTGGGAGCAGCGTGGATCTGCATCGCTTTCATCCAGAGCCTTATGGGCTAGAGGATGACCAGCGTAGCATGGGGTATGATGACCTGGATTATGGCATGATGTCTGATTATGGCACTGCCCGTCGGACTGGGACACCCTCTGACCCTCGCCGACGCCTCAGGTAGGCAAGGATATAGGGAGGAAAGGGTCTTTGCAAGACAGGGAGAAGGGGTAGTTCTTCCTTCTACTTCTAAGAGCTTTTCAGGGTCAGAGATGTTTGTAGCCCTCACCCCACTGCCTTTTTGTGTGTGTGTGTGTGGAAGGCAGCCCTATTCTTCCCTTTACTTAGTATTGACTTGTTATATTGACTTTTTTTCATTGTAAAAGTCATCTTGTAATTATGGAAAAGGATTCATGATGGTTATTGGTCTGTGTCCTAAAGAGTAGATTTTGCTTCCATGCCAAGAGTCTCTGCTATTTCTGGGTAAAATCTGACTCCCTTTTGGTGATAGGAAGCATCGCTAATAAGCCTGATGACTGGAGCCATGGAATACACACTTGTTCCTGGGGAATTTCTTCAGCTTCTGATTTGGTGTTAAGAACAGTTGAGGGTGTTAGGCTTTCAGGGCTGGAATAGACAGTTGAGGTATATATAAGCCCATCCTGTGGTTTTCATCTCAAAGTTAAAAAACCTTGACCTCACAAAGTGTGCTTAGGGTCACACATTTGATTATAAAGTGAACTGGGGGATGACATCCTTTGGGAATGGTAGACTAGTGACACTCTGAAAGTTCACTAAGCAGCTGCCTAGGCTGATTTTACTTACTGTCCCTGGGGATTCTTTGGTGATGTGAAAAAGGGAGTGATTGATATTTGGACTAGTAGATGGTTGACCTTGAGAATGTTTTAGAATGGGGGTTGGCAAATCTTTTTTTGGTAAAGATAGAACTAGTTCAGGCATTGTGGATTGTATGTTCTTTTTAACAACCTTTAAAAAATATAAAGACCATTCTTAGTTCTGGGGTAGTTTATTAAATCAGATTTGGCTTTTGGACACCGCCAACCCCTACTTTAGAATCAACCTGAGACAGTATTTCCAGGCAAAAAGAAATAAGCAAAGGAAAATTTATGATTGTCTTGATGCTAAGGGTGTCCTAGCAGTTGTTGCTGAATTTCTCTGTATGGGGGCATGACCTTATAAAGAAAATGCCATGGTGCTCATTTTCCTAATATATTAGGTAACTTTGGTTAACAGTGAACTAACTGGGCTGGGTACAGGGGTAGAAACCCCATTATCTAAGCCTTAGTCACCCACCTTTCAATTTTCATTTGAACAGCTAATCCAACTCCCATGTGACTCACCTTTTATTTCTGAAGGGACATCAGATCTCAGCTGGTGCAACCTAGAGCAGTGGTAGATAGCAGCTATCACTGAAGAAGTCTGCCCAGGGTGTTGGCTCTAGTACAAGTCTGCTTTTTCTGACTTCCTCATTTGTAAAGAGTGATTGGACCCAGATGGGTGCGGGTGGCCCAGGTCATTCTCTGTTGTGTGTAGCTGTGGCAGTTGGTATAGAGAGAATGGTTTTGGGGCTTGGTCCTTGGATTTGTTCCAGGGTTGTGTTAGACTTGGAAACCTGCTTCTCCGGCAAGAATATTAGCTGCTTCCTGTTCTGGGCCTAGAAGAGTGATACAAGGTTAACTTCAAACAGTAAGGCAGAATGGTGAGCGGAAATAGCACTAGCCAGAAAACCTTGGTTCTGCTTGTGTCTCTGCCACTAGCTATTTAGCTTCAAGCAAGTCATTTACTCTTTCTTGGTATTGTTATTTGTAAAACAAAGGAAAGAATATCATGATCCAGTGCCTGTAAAAGAAGGACATGTCATATTTCCCTGAGTGGTCCCAATCTTGGTTATGGTAATTGTTTTGTAATTGCTATTCAGATAATAGTAAAAGAAAAACATGCTCAATACAGAACTTGAAAAGCCCAGAGTTCTTGATAAATAACCACTGTTATCGTTTTATTGCATATCGTTCTAGTTTTTTTTCCTTTGCAAGTAAACATACTTTGACTATTTTTCCACTACGAAAATGAAATCTTACTCTACTGTTTAGAAGTCTATTTAAAAAACTTAGCTATATAATCTGTTCATTTTTTATCAGTGATATTTTAAAGTAGTCTCCGTGATTTTTACTACTTTGTCCATCTGAATCACTGTTGAGTGGTTGTTGATAACTGTGAGGCAGACCCTCTGGTCAGGCTAGTCTTGACGGTTTGGTGACTGTAGGAGTGGTTTTGATGAACAAACAACAGGCTTATTTGGAGAGTTGTGCACAGTAGAGTCTCCCTCTCCTGTGGGAGTCACCGAGTGAGATGAGCTCACAGATAATGAATGGGTCTCTTCCTTCCTGAAGGCTGTGAATAAATAAGTGTGTGACAGACTCACCCTCTAGTGGTTGTTGGTTGTACTGAAACAAGAAGGAATTACCTCAGGTTTGATTTCTCTCTTACCTTCAATTGCACTGTCTCTGTTCTAATTCTTAGTAGTTGGGTATCCCAAATGTGATGTTGGTCAGTCTCCATTTTGACAGAATTGGAGTTATTGTCTTTGCAAATTATAGGATGGAAATCATATCTTAAGCATAGTTTGTGAGTGGCAGAGACAACTTCAGAATGAACTGTGGAAGTTAAAGTTCTAGTTGAGACATCATCAACACCAAAGCCAAGTCCTCATATGATATTGCAAGAAGTCCTTTACTATTTTTACTCAATCAGCCCCTCTTTGTAATTTCCAAAATGGGGTAGGGACAAACTTGAATGGAAAGTGTGTTTATAGCTGTTTCCTGTGTGTAAATGCCTCATTTCCCCTTTAGCTAAGGGCTTGTAAGAACTGTCCTTAGGCTTTGTTTGCTGACTTCTGAGACCTTGAGTCAGTAGCTTTGGTTAACTGCTGTCTTAGGGTTTATTTTAATTTATCCATAGAAATTAATAGCTGTCAGGATCATTCACTTGCTAGCCAGTCAGAATTTGTTTTTTTCTTTGTGATTTACCTCTCTGAATGCTTGTTATTTCCTAGCGGACATACTTCACAGAAAGAAAAGGTTTTAATCTAATTGCAGATGCCTTTAAAATGATTCCTTAATTGTTTCTATTCCATTAAGAGAAGTTGATCAATATATCATTCATGCAAAGGAGAGATGAGATCGGTAGGGGCTGCCTTGAAGAGGAGGGGAAATAGGAGTGTCCAGGAGGCTAGATGTGACAGCTCTTTTCTTTTGGTTCTTCCAAAACCTTGCAGGAGCTATGAAGACATGATTGGTGAGGAGGTACCATCGGACCAATACTATTGGGCTCCTTTGGCCCAGCACGAGCGGGGAAGTTTAGCAAGCTTGGATAGCCTGCGCAAGGGAGGGCCCCCACCTCCCAATTGGAGACAGCCAGAGCTGCCAGAGGTGATAGCCATGCTGGGTTTCCGTTTGGATGCCGTCAAGTCCAATGCAGCTGCATACTTGCAACACTTGTGCTACCGCAATGATAAGGTGAAGACTGATGTGCGGAAGCTCAAGGGCATCCCAGTACTGGTGGGATTATTAGACCACCCCAAAAAGGAAGTGCATCTTGGAGCCTGTGGAGCTCTCAAGAATATCTCTTTTGGGCGTGATCAGGACAACAAGATTGCCATAAAAAACTGTGATGGAGTTCCTGCCCTTGTGCGGTTGCTCCGAAAGGCTCGTGATATGGACCTTACTGAAGTTATTACTGGTGAGTTCTAGGCCTAAGGGGAACTTCTAGGTTAGGGACACTGTTACCACCTGGAGATTTTGAACTAGAGGGGGATTTCCAGTCCTTTTACTTTTGATTAGAGTTAGTGAACTGGTGGCCCTTGGGCCAGATCTATTCCACCCGCAAGGTTTTTAAAATTTTTTTAGAATTGGATGCTAATGTTTAAAATTCAGGAGATTTCACTTAAAATTCCGAATTCATGGATTTTATTAAAAGTGCAGAAGAGCTGGTAACAGTGGATCTGTCTTTCTCTATGGCAATAGTGGTCTTAACTGATTAGGACATGTGCTCTCCAGTTTGCAGTAATCCCCAACACAGTCTATTGTCTCTGACCAGCTACTGCCACATAGGAGTTATCTCCCAGACATTGAAGCTGAGGGTCCATTGCCATTATCTACATTCTTGCCGTTTCTTTTAAATATCTGACTTCTCGGCTCATCTTGCTTTAGAACAGTGTTTTTTCAAATTGTGGGTTTTTCAGATTGACAGTTCATGTGTATTAAACAGTTGTGTGGATCATTTTTGGCACTCTAAGGGAAGGAAGGAAGGAAGGGAGGAAGAGGAAGGAAGGGGAAGGGAGGAAGGAAGGGAAAGGAGAAGGAAGGGAGGAAGGGAAAGGAAGGAAGAAAGAAAAAATAGTATAGTGATATTTGTTCCCGACGGGGCATTTGCAATGTCTGGAGACATTTTTGGTTGTAACTAGGGGCAGTGCTACTGGCATCTAATAAGTAGAGGCCAAGGATGATGCTGGACTTCCAACAATGGATAAGACAGCTCTCCATAACAAAGAATTATCTGGCCTAAAATGCCGGTGGTGCTGAGGTCGAGAAACTCTGGTATAGATATGTCAGAGAGCATTAATTATAGTAACTATTGCTTTATGAAACTATTTTCATGATATTTATGTTTATATTGAGCCATAAATGGAATATATTTCTTACTGTGGGTCCCATATAAAAGCTTAATATCGCTACGAGGTATTTGGTGATTGGTGAAGACGAAGAAAAGACGTAATAGGGCATTCTCTTTGGCATTCTTCAAACATACCATCTTTGGTGCTGGAGAGCTATCTGACCAGTTGTCTCTGCCAGGAACCTTGTGGAATCTCTCATCCCATGACTCAATCAAAATGGAAATTGTGGACCATGCACTACATGCCTTGACAGATGAAGTGATCATTCCGCATTCTGGTTGGGAGCGGGAACCTAATGAAGATTGTAAGCCACGCCATATTGAGTGGGAGTCAGTGCTCACCAACACAGCTGGCTGCCTTAGGTAACAGCAGGGGCTTAGAGAGTATGAATACTGAATTTTTGAGGACTGGCTTCAATTTATTTATTTATTTTTAAGTTTAAAATTTTTAGCCTCCACCCCTACTTTCATTGCATACCGTGACTTAAGCCTATTTTTCTGCCTTTGTCATTATTCCCTCATGTGTACCACGTATGCCTGTTATGTTGATTTGTCTGCTGTTCCCGCATATCCTCCCTCACTTATATGCCTCTTTTCTTGGACCGTCTAATGAGGTAAACATTTCTTCTATATTTACCATGTGTAAGGCACTTCTCTAGTTCTGGGCTTGTGTGTATCTTTATCTCTGCCCTCAATCTGTATTTCAAGTCAGGCTGTGATAAATACAACAAATGAGTACTGGGAGGGGTATGTGTATGTGTAGGTGTGGAAGATCTGTTCCTCATGTCTGTAGTGTCCTCTCCTTATTTATCTTTTGAGGCTAAACTCAGATGCATTTATTTCATGAAAGTTTTCCTAATTTCTTCTTCCTATACTCTACAAATGCTGCATTATAGTCTTTCTGTCTTTGGAATACCTGTGTATGTTCTGCCTCATTCTTTATTTGTACTTACATATAAGAAGTATATCTATCCTGTCTTGAATTCTTGCTGCTGGTATACTTTATATACTGCACTTTCCCCCCTCCCCCTACAGGGTTAATAAATGTCCTGAAGGCAAAGACTTGTCTTACTCAACTTCCTTTCACCTGCAAGGCCTTGCTTATAATATAGGTACTCACTATTTTTGTTATAGTGAATAGAAAAGATATTGAGGAAGCTTGTAGATGTTGAGGAATATTTAAGGGAGAACTTCTGGGTTTGAGTCATCTTGAAGTCTCTTTTTCACCTCAGGAATGTCAGCTCAGAGAGGAGTGAAGCTCGCCGGAAACTTCGGGAATGTGATGGTTTAGTTGATGCCCTGATTTTCATTGTTCAGGCTGAGATTGGGCAGAAGGATTCTGACAGCAAGGTAAGTTAGTGACTGAGTGAATTCCATGCACAACAATCATGCGGTACCTATAATGCAGACCTATCATCTCAGGTTTTCAAATAATGTTGATACCTATACTGGCCCGTACTTTCTAAAGTGGGAATGGACTTAGAAGAAAAGAATTTTCTTTAAACTTTCCTTTACCTATATAATGTATTTTTTTTTTTTTTAAGATTTATTTTTATTTATCCACCCCCACCTCGTTGTTTGCTCTTGCTCTCTGCTTTCTGTGTCCATTCGGTGTGTGTTTTCTATGTCTGCTCATCTTCTCTTTAGGAGACACCAGGAACCAAACCTGGGGCCTCCCATGTGGGAGAGTGGCACTCAATTGCTTGAGCCATCTCTGCTCCTTATATAATGTATTTTAAAGCTGCCTATCCCTACTTCCAAGGTTGTACATTTTTCTTAAGAGGAAAAAGTCAGGATGACCCAAGTTTTGGGCGACTTACCAA
>JAQZBX010037835.1:0-23636 GCA_029593785.1 Cabassous unicinctus | reverse complement strand
CGTCCCGAGGCCTCCTTGTGAGGGCACGCCGGCCTGAGCGGTGCGGTGGGCTGATGCAGCAACCTCATGGCAGGAAGCGGGTGTGGTGCAATGGATAGAGCACCCGTTTACCATATGAGAGGCCCCGGGTTTGCTTCCCAGCGCCTCCTTGTGAGGGCAGGCCGGCTCGTGAGGCTTGTGAGGCTTGTGAGGGCAGGCCGGTTCGCTTCCTGGCGCCTCCTTGTGAGGGCAGGCGCCGTGGGCTGATGCGGCAAGACCTCACAGCAAGGGGGAGATAAGCAGACACAGAGAAGACATGCAGCGAATGGACACAGCAACACAAGCAGCAAGGGGGGGATAAATAAATAAAAATAAATAAATCTTAAAAAAAAAAACATATATATATCCCTTTAAAAAAATAAAAAATAAAATAAAATAAAATAGGGACTAATGACAATACCTATCTCCTAAGTGTGTTGTGATTTTAATCAAGATAATAACAACACAGTGCTTGGAATATCTTAAGTGTTCAATAAATGGCTGTCTACCCCATGCCCTAAAAAGACTAAGTAGAGAACTAGGTCCTTACCATTCTGGGGGTAACTCAAAAACTTGGAGTCCAGAGACTTCCATCCTGGGATACTGAGTGCCCGACTTATTTCAAACAGTCCAGAGCAGGACTCACATGGCCTCTGGACAAGGGTACCTTGGCTGAACAGTATCTGCTCCCAGCTGAAACTCCAGCAGTTCCCTGGGCCTTGCCGACCCTGTTCTGATTTTCCTTAGATTAATAACAAACAGGGCACGTGAATTCTTCCTTTAAAAGTACAGTTTATGTGGGAGATATAAATCTTAACAAACGGGAGCTGAGGTGGAGGGCAGAGGAGAACTAACGGGGGGTGTCCTCCGAGGAAAGCCGTGGAGACCAGGGGAGCTGGTTCTGCAGGACTGAGGCTGCCCTTGTGGAGACCCAGCGTGGGTACCGTGGCGTGGGCGGTGGCAGGCCCTGCTGGCTCAGAGTGAGCCGTGGCCGATGGCAAGAGGCCCAGACCGCCCACCAGAAAGAGGCCCTGAGGCTGAGCGGCCCAGGCCGGAGTGAGGACCTCCCCAACCCACAGCTTGGGGGGCAAATGGGGTAGGAATGTCTGAACCCCTCAGTCCCTAAAGCCCCCTGCCCAGGCTGGCTGCAAGGTCAAACCCTCCCCAGCCCCCCATTCCCTGCAGGGTCCTGACATCTCCCCCCGGCCAGCCCCTCTTCCCAGCTGCTCACTCTGCAAAGCCGCCAGCACGGAATGTGCCTGCAACCAAGACACCGTGTCCCTTCCATCAGGACTGCAGACAGAACTTCCTGAAACCTGGTGGGGCCAGGTGGTGTCTGGGAGACGACTGGTGTTCCAGCGGTAAGCGCAGGAGCCATGCAGCCACAAAGTCTGCAGGGCGTAGATCTGGGAGTTCGGAACTCAGGTCAGGTTGATTCTGAATGTCATAGGCTGTCAAAACTGAGAGGGGCCGTAGCCATCAATGGGAGGGTGGGAAACTAAGGCCAGGGAAGGGACAGGGCTTGCCCAGGGCTGCACAGCCTGAAGGGCAGAGCTGGGACAGTCTCCTGGTCCGGGGCCTTGACTGGGACCCCAGGCACCTGTGGCAGCCTATCCCTGCCCTGCCAGACAACATTCCCAGGACATTGATCCTCACGTCTATTCGTCCTTCCTCTCCAGGCATGGACTGTGGCTGCTGGGCAGCGGCTCGGGGGGATCCTCTTCACTCTTAGTGCCAGGGTTATAGAGGGAGCTGTGGGGTACACAGGGAGATGGCCTAGCCCTGCGCCGGTGCCCCAGCCTTCTGGACAGGGGTCCTTTCTGACAGCCCTTCCCAAATGGACCCAGGCTCTCAGACTCAGCTTGGACCCTGGTGTGCAGGAAAGGGCAGGGCTTGCTCAGGGCCGAGAGAACGTACCCAGCCCCACCACTGCTTTGAACAAGTTGCTCCTCCTCCTGGGACATCTTGGGAGTGAAGACTGGAAAGGATTTCTAGAAGAGCAGTTTTTTCCATGGCATGTCTCTCAGAAATACACCAAAACTGCCTTCTTCTGCCAGCCTTGCTTCCCCCAAATCGCTCCTTCTTGGATTGGACTAGTACCAAGCATTAGGTAAGCGATTTATTTTGTGTGCAAAACAATTCCCTCTAAATTTTGACAGGTGAGCCTTGGGTGAATCCCTGCACCTCTCCCCACAGCATTTATACATCCAGGCAGGTAGCAGGGTCACGTCAGGGTTGGGGAGAGCAGCTGTAGGGTAGTTGGTGGAAGCCAGAGTGGTGGGGACAGAGGGCCATGCAGCTGGGTCACCTAGGAGGAAAAAGGGTGTGCAGCCAGGCCAGCCAGGAGGGGCAGCGGCAACCGGCAGGGCCCAGAGGATGGTACAGGTTGAGAGAGCTGGGGAGTGGGGTGGGGTGGGGTGGCGTGGCCCTGGCTATTTTTAACTCAGCTTTATTTTCTCTACCTGGAAACCAACTCTTGCTGGTGGGGTAGCACTGTTCCCGGAATGATTTCATCTCATAAGACCTGGGCTCACTCAGGTTCCTGGGGCAGGCCTCTCCATTTCACAGGAGCCCTGCTTGCCCCAGCTCGAGCCGAGGGCAGGGAAGGAGGGAAACCGGAGCCCGGCAAGCTGCAGCTCCCTGCACTGACCCTGCAAGGCCCGGCCAGCTGCCCCTGCCCTGTCGTCATCTTCCTTTCACACCAGGGAGGGATCCTGTCTCCAGGTCCATTTAATTCTTCTATTATGTTTCCCAGACTCGGAGCCTCTGGTTCCCTATTGTCCTGCGCAGGCATTTTGCATTTGTGTAAAGATTAGACACGTTAGAACCTTCACTCTCACTCCCTCTGGTCTTTCTCTTTTACTTTCTCAAATCCGAGTTATTTCTTTCTCGCTAGGGGCAGCTTCCTTGTTCTCCCTCTCTCTCCCTACCTGCCTTTATCTGCCCCCCTGTTGGTTGTCTCCCCCCCCCCACCCCCTCCTGCTCCCTGCTGACCTGCTTTTGCTGCTTTCTTCTCTTCATGGTTCAGTAGTTTGAATTCTCCATCCACCCCCAACCCTGCTTAATTCTGTATTTATATTCTCTCGGAGGCTAATAGAAATGACGGGGAGCATTGCTCATCTCATTCCAGAAATACTCTTCTAAATTCTTAGAGGTGCAGCGCAGGGACGGCGATGAGCACTGCATGGGGAGTCACTTGAGGCTGGCTTGAGACCAAGATTCGGGGTCTAATGCCGGCCCGGCCGTTCCCTGCCACGTGACCTTGGTGGGGCTGCTCCCCTGCGAGCATCCCCTTCCTCTTGGGCAATCATGGAGCTGACATGCAGATGATAACAGCTGTCTCATGGCATGGCAGTGAGGAGGAGTTGCAAGTGCACTGCGCACACAGTAGGCATTCAGGAAATGTCTGTTCCTGTTTCCACTGAGCCTGGCCCAGCCTCACGGAAGGAAGACAAACCTAACCAGGTATCTCCCTCCGTTAGCTTTGGCCAGACTTTGCCAGGATCTCACAATACACACACACACACACAGGTGCACACACATGCGTGCACACGTACATGCACTGCACACACCCTAGGAAGAAGCAAAAGTACCCATTTGTGGGTATCTATTTGCTCTTCATAAATATCTAATGACAAAAGAGCTGCTGAATATGGGAACTAAAACTTGGGCAGCCTTGGTACCTGAGGACCTAATTTCTACAGTTCTCAGCCAGGCATTTGGTCGTTTGCCCTCCCTCCCTCAGAGAATCCTCACAGGCCTCCTACTGTGTGCTGGGCAGGCTTCAGGGTGAGGCCCTCCGGGCCCTGCCCACCCTGGTGTTCTGTCCTCGTGATTGTCAGGGAGATAAGGCAGGGATCATAGTGACTCAGGCAGGCACCAGGGCCATAGGCTTCGGGAATTCCAAAGAATGCGGGGGCTTTTCCTGTTGTGGCTGGAGAAGGGGTCCCTGAAGATGCCAGGCGGGAAAGGAGGGCAGCTGCCAGGAGCTGCTCAGCTCAGCATCCAGTGCATCCTGCTCTTGTCCCCGGTGGCCTGGCTTCTGGGCGACAGAGGGGCTGGGAGCAGGATGCCAGCCCCCAGGGGGCCCACCCCTGCCTTTGTTGCGGAAAGTGCCCACTGAGGTGAACTGAGACATCCTGTCATATCCAAGACCAGAACCCGCTCAGGGGGCACTTTGTGCATGTGCCCAGAAGGGCATCTTTCTGGAAAGGGCCCTAAAGCCATCTTTGTAGTCTCAAGGGAACCTGTGAGCCAAACGGGTTAAGACTCCCCACCTCACCCCTATTTTGCCTTCCTTTTACCAAGAAGGAAACTGAGGACCAGGAGGGATGTCCTTGGCCAAGGCTGCAAGCCTGAATGGCTTCCAGAAGGGACTAGGAGGATTCCTGTCCCCAGGCTCTGGGCCAGGGAAGGAGGGGACAGTTCCTGGGTGAGGAGAGGATGGGACAGCTCCAGGCTGATCAGAGGCATGAGCTGTGTCCTTCACTGAGGGAAGCAGGTCCAGAGAGGGCTCTGACCCCCCCCCGCCCCGATGCCACACAGCCCTCAGCTCCAGAAGGGGCATCCCTAGCCTGTCTGCCAGTGGGCAGGCAGGCCATCAGGTTCTCTGCCAAGGAGTGGGAACGGTTTTGCTCATGGGATCTCTAGCTCTGGCCAAAACGTGTAGAGCAACCACAGGGATGGTGGGGAGGGGTCTTGGGGCACTTTGGGGTGACTTGAGAAGCCCAGTGGGGCTGTGTGGGGCCCCTGGGAGCTACAGGAGAGCCAGGATTCCCAGAGGTGTTCCTAGCACCGTGGGAGGAGCCGGGCCTCCCACCCCCCGCCCCGTTTCTCCCCACCTCCACCCCACCCCGCGGAGGCCAGGGCGGGCCCGGAGCCTGGGAGGAGGCGGTGTCCCTGGCGCCCAGCCCGCCGGTGCAGTGAGGCAGGGCTGGATGTGCCGGGGCGGGGCGCAGCGCCTGGTGCTATAAGAGGCCGTGCACAGGGCACCGAGTCACTGAGCTCCCGGCTCGGCTGGGCAGCAGGACCTTGGCAACAGGCGCTGCCTGCTCCGCTCCAGCCTCGAGCTCCACCGCCACCATGGTCGCCGTGCCCACCGCCTGGTGCTCCATCGTTCTAGCCCTGCTTGTGGCTCTTCACGAAGGTGAGCCGCCCTGGCCTCGCCCGCCGCTGCGGCCTCTGGGTCCCTTTGCCGGTGCCTTCCACTGGGGCTGCGGTGCCCGCTAAGCCGGTTAGGGTCGTTTGGGGGCGGGGTACTGGCTGCTGCCGCGCTCTGCAAGTGCAGAGGTGCAGCAGGCATAGGGCAGTGGCTGGCCCTTCCCACCCGGCTGCCCTGGGCTCCCCCTTACCCCCGGAGTGGAGCTTCTGAGCAGGGAGAATGCCAACTTCCTCGATTATGCAAGAGGAGGGGTCCAGCTGATTGCCCCTGGCCCAGGCGGTCCCAGGCACCCTGACCCACCTGTCTGCCTCTCTCTCCCTCCTGTGCGTGCAGGGAAGGGCCAAGCCACTGCGGCCCCAGAACAGCCGGTGCCCCTGCCCCGTGCCCGAGGTGCCCACCTGCGGCCTCGGCGTTGCTCCTGCAGCTCCTGGCTCGACAAGGAGTGCATCTACTTCTGCCACCTGGACATCATCTGGGTGAACACTCCAGGGTGAGCTGCCATGGGGAGCCAGGTGGGGGCTGCTAGGGGTGGGGAACCTCAGTGGGGGTTGCTGACATGCTGGGGAGCCTCTAGCACAGTCCACCTCTCCTTGGGACTCCAGATGGGGGTATTGGGCTGATATCGATAGTTGCCTGTTATTGTTCCCACTCCCACGTGGGGGCTGACCTGAGCCTTGTAGAGAGACCTGTCTCCTGTGGCTTTTCACAATAGCCTGGTTAGAAAGTGTTGATCCTATTTTCCAGATCAGGGCACTGAGACTCAGAGAGGTTAGGTGCCTTCCCTATGATCACACAGGAAGGTAGGGTGGACACTCCATCCCAGATCCGTGCATGGCAGAGCCCAGACCCAGGTTTCCATGCTGCATTGCAGACAATTGCCATGCAGGCATTGTCCTCCAAGAAAAATACAATGAATGGCAGCACCTTGTCTTGACGGAGCCAGGTCTTGTGCCAAGCACTGCACGTGCATTATCATCTCATGAGCCCCCCAGTCACCCCAGGAGGCAGCTAGTGTCCCCAAATGACAGATGAGGAGCTTGCCCTGTGTCACCTGGGGGAGCCGGGGTGGGAGCCCAGCACTGTCTGCTCTGCCGGCACCCGCGCTGCCTCAGGGCCACTGCATACCTCAAGTTGAAGTCTCTGTGTGTGTTTGTGTTTTTTTTTCTTCCCCAAATTGCAAAAGGCAAGAGAAGCCCTGCACGTAAGCGTGTGTGGAGCTAATCCTCATCCAAACACTCACTCAGGGTGGGAACCCTGCCAGTGCCTGCGTGCTGGATCGACCTCCCAGTCATTACAACTTCAACCACATTGTCTAAAATTAGCTCTGTGACCCGCAGGTGCTGCTCCGCAGGCCACCAGGTCCCCCGCCCTGCCCTCTGGCTGCCTTGGCCAAACTCAGAATCGGAAATCAATTCCACTTGATGATTCTACACACCCCCATCCCCACCCCCACACAACATTTTAAAGCCAAAGCCCTAGGGCCCATTTGTTGCCCCTCCAAGTGGGTGACCCAGTGAAGGCAGCCTGGTTCTGAGCCTGCATGCTCACCGCTGTGAAATGGGGTGTACCTTCCCTTCCTCCAGGGCTAGCTGAGGGCATTCTTTGAGATCCGGGAGACCAGCCTGGCTTTATCAGCCCGAGTTCCTGTCTGGGAGGAGAGAGGAGTTGGAAGGACTCCCCAGTTTCTGGCTGAGGGGTGGGACCACCATTTCCACAGCCTTCCCCCTCAGGCTGGGAGCTCTTGCTGAGCTGAACTTGGGGGTCGGGGTCAGAGGCCCCAGAGAGAGGGGTTTTGTCCCGGGCTACCCGGCTCCTATGGAGGCCCCTGAGACAGTCAGTGGCAGGGCTTCCTGAGGTCAGGGCAGCACCCTTTCACTGACACCCTGGTGGCGTGGGTGGCTGTCGCAGTGTGCAGTGTGGACAGTGCCTGCTCGCCCGTGGTCGGGTTTATCTAATCTCCTTTCTCTCTCTCTCTCTCTTTCTCCCCCCACCCTCCTGCCACTACCTCGCTGGCTGCCGGCCCACAGACAGACAGCTCCTTACGGCCTGGGAAACCCGCCAATACGCCGGCGCCGCTCCCTGCCAAGGCGCTGCGAATGCTCCAGCACCGGGGACCCTGCCTGTGCCACCTTCTGCCATCGAAGGCCATGGTAGGTGAGCTCCCAGCCTTCAGGGGCCATGGGCAGTTGCCCACCTGGACCCACTCTGGGGAGCAGAGTGTCCGGGAGACTCAGCAGAGAAGCAGAGCGGCTGATAGGGGGCGAGCAGGGTCCCCAGTGCCCTGGGTGTAGGGGGTGCAGCATGGCTTCCTGTGAGAAGCCAGTCTCCCCTGACTCCCTCTCACTGCTCAGCACGGAGAGCATTCCCGTCCTCACTCCTGAGCGGGAGGGTGTCTCCCCTGGGGACAGTGGAGGCAGTTCAGGCCCTAAGATGGAACAAGACTTGTCCTGTCAGGCCACAGCAGTAGTCAGAAGGCAAGCTGGGTCCTTAGCCTTGGTCTGTCTAGCCGAGCCCATCTGACTTGGAATTCCAATCTGAGGCCCGGGGGACTTTGGAGCTTGCTCTGTGGAGAAACGGCATCTGGAATTGGGAGGCCTTGGCACCTTCACAGAGTTGTCACAGAGTTACTGGGGGCCTTTGCCAAATCCCTTAAGTGCCTCTGGGCCTCAGTTTTCCCATCTGTTAAATGGGGAGGGACTTTGTTCTTTCCCTCCTCCACTTGGAACATTTGGGAAAAGCAGGAACTGGCTTCACAGTCCAGAGCTCCAGTTCCGATGATGGTTTACGAGAAACTCCTCCTCTAGGGCTCAAGCTTTTGCCCCTGCCTCAGTTTCCCCTGCAAAGATCCCTGCTCAGGTGCAGGTGGCCAGATTCTGGGAAGGCTGGCCACCCAGCTGCCTCTTTCTGGGGCTAAGAATATATTCCTGGTAGCTCAGTTTTCCTAGGTCCCCACCCCGCCTGGGAAAGGAAGGCTACCAGGTGCACAGGTTTGGAAATAGATCTGGGGGGCGGGGTGGGGCCTGGGCTGGGCTTGTGGCCAGGTGGCTGTGGGGCCCTGGACAGCCCCTCACTCGGGACCTGATGTCATTCATTCAGGGATGAAGCCATGGCAGTCCCCGGCAGCAGGTACCCTGTGTACAAGTTCCAGGCAGCCAAGACATGGGCCACTGCAGGGAATCTCCTCCAACAGCTGAGGTAAGGGATGCCCACCCTGACTGAGCACCTCCTGTATGCTTTGCTCCACTTGTTCTCCATGTGAGGCAGGATTGGGTCCCCACTGGGAAGTCAAGAGAACTGAGCCTCAGAGAGGCAAAGCCTCTTGCCCAAGGTCACACAGCAGCCAGTGGCATCTGGCTGAATGAATCCAGAGTCTACGCTTTTGACCACTATGCTCTTGGTTACCGTGGGCCTAGAAGTGAGTTTTTTTAGGGGGTTAGGGGGCTTTGAAAGTTCACGACCGTGGAAGGGCCATGGTTTTATTCAGACTGTGTCTGAATCAAGCATCTGCCACATGCTGGAGTCTGGAAGGGTAGACTGCCCAGTCTGCTACCTTCCTCTTTCCCTGGACTGGATCTCCTCCCCGGTGGCCTTGGCACGGCTCAATTTGTGACCTGGCATGCAGCTGGTGTCCAGGAATACATTCATACTCAAGCAAACTGACTTGATAATAGAAACCTGGCATCTGGCCATGTCATGTATTGGCCTCTGGAACCAGGACTGCCTGCTTTGAACCCCAGCCCTGCCACACTCAAGCTTTGTGACCTTGGACCTGTCACTTGACTTCTCTGTGCTTCAGTTTCGTATTTTTGAAAACGAGGACAATAGTGCTCTCCAGCTCCCAGGTGGCTGTGAAGATTAAATGGGTTGACACATGTGAAGCATGTGGGGCAGTGCCCAGCACCCAGGGGCAGCTTTGAGCTGCTGCCCACTCTTCCCTCTGTTGCTAATCTTTGAGTTGATGCAGAAAAATAGAAGAAATGGCAGAAAGGGAGGATGGACAGGAACCAGCATAGACTTAGGAACTGTTCTACGATGAAAGAAACCAGGATACGACTTTGCAAGCTCACAGCACTTCATAGTGTACAAAGAGCTAGCTTTGCTGACCTCACACTCCCCTGGTTAAGGCAGGTTGCCTGCTTTTATTTTACACACTGAGAAAGGGGCTCGGGGAGATTGAGACCCTTGCCCAAGTTCCCATAGCTGGGAACGGAAACCAGCCGCTAGGCTCCCAGGCTAGAACTCTATGAGCCAGGACCTGGCCACTCAGATGACATCAGGGTCCCAGCCAGAGTCCCAGCCCAGGTCCCAGCCATATTCAAAGGGCAACCTGGGACCCACATTTGCCTGGGCCAGCCAGAAAGAGCAGCCTTGAGACGGACCTTGAAGAATGGGTAGTACTTGAGTGAGTGGAGCCTGGTGAGGGGAAAGGTAGATCGACTGGCAGGAAAGGCATGAGCAAAAGGACGGCAGTAGGAAGACAGATCCCAAGGACAGGGTGGACTGTTCTTAGCTGCCTGGTCATTCCGATGGCATTGGATGCTGTGGAGTATAACTTGGTCCAAGCCCCTATGGCAGGGAAGCTTCTAGGCCTGGTTTGGCCTGCCCTTCATGTGCAGACTTTGTTTTCTGGGTCAGAGGAGACCACCATCTGACCGCAGGGCAGCTGTGATCCCAGGGTCAGGTGGAGGGTTCCAGTCCCCACAACCCCCGCCCCTCACAGGGAGCTCTTGGACAGTCCATACCTCTGAGATGCTAAGGCGACCTTTCTTGATTTCCAGGGACATTTCTGCAGCCCGGATCCACCTTGCCAGGCAACAGCAAGAGGCAATGAGGGAGCCCAGACCCACACACCCCAGGCGGAGGAAGAGATAGCACTGGGAGCTGGAGGAACATCAGGAAGGAAGCCCGTTTGGAGATGGGTGGAGAGGGGCAGCCCAAGGCCCGTGGAAGATCTGCTACCTGTTTCCTGGGAATGGGGCCATGGTCCCAGCAAGCTGGACCTTCTTGCTGGGATTGGTGCAAGCTCTGGCCTCCTCGCCCTGGTGAGGGAGTGCCCCCTCAAGGCAGCTCCGTGCCCTCACACTGCCCAGGAAAGCCCTCGTCCCCCGGACTTCAGAGCAGCCTCCTGGCTCCTGGCCCACAGCCCTGCTGACAGGAGGAAGAGTGTGTGTACTTGGAGGCCGTGCCCTGAGGGCACGTCCTGTCCCTCAGGCTGCAAACCTGGAGCCGCTGTGCAGCAGGTGGATGCTCATGCCTCGGCCAGCCCTGCGGGCTGGACGGGGTCCCCTCAAGGTCTGGTTCCCAGCCAGCCACCATCTGTCTTCTCCAGCTCTTCCCACCCAAAGTCCTCGGGACACTCCTGGTGAGAAGGGCCTGCTGTGCTTCACCTGTCTGTATATAACTTATTTGTTATAAGAACTTTGAGAATTCCAATTATTTATTTTAATGTATTTTTTTAGACTCTGAGTTATTTACCAGCAAACTTTATTTGTAATAAACAATGAAATGGTGCTCTGGTGTTTTGTGTTGGCTGAGGGAGGTGTGAGGAGTCCCCTCTCTGGAAGGGGCTGCTTAGAAGTTAGGGGGACACAGAAAGGGGAAGAAAGGAATTGAATCAGGTGGCTGGAGCCCTGGATCCCACTCCCCACCCTTGCTGGGCATCCCTGGCTGCTAACTTGCTCTCTCTGAGCTTCGCATGTGCCTGGACAGCCATTTGCAGATTTGACATCCAGGATTCTGGAAACTTTGTTCCCACCCATCCAGAGCCTGATGTCCAGGCCTTTCCCAGACATAATGGGTAGGAGCCAAGAGTGCGAGGGTGCTGGGAGCCACTTCTGTTCCTCCTGCCCTGTCCCACCAGGGGCCACGGCGGGGCCCAGTGCAAATCTGTCCAATGAGAGGTGGGGCTGAGGGATTCCGAGGCTGTGCGCAGCCCTGGGGGTCAACTAGTGGGGCTGCGATGGGGAGGGGACCACAGCCTGGTCTTGGCCTTGCCCCCTACCTTGGGCCTTGGGTGGAGCCCTGCTGGAGTGGGGTTGGATGCTCCTCTGACAGCAGAGGTCCAGGGCCCCAGGACTGCCAAGGCCCAAGCAACAGCCCATCCGAGCCCCAGGAGCAGCCCACAGCGAGGGCCAGCCCTGAACCCACGGCCTCCATCCAAAACCCCCTGAGGGCAAGCTGGGCCTTTCCCTGCAGCTGGCCCATATTGGGAGTGGCAGGCTGCGGCCCGAGCCTGCGCTCAGGGAAATATTTGTGGGCTGAGAAATAATTACAGGGCCCTGAACTAATTCCACCTTATCCGTGAAGCCAGCCCTGACACCCTCATGAAAGAATAACAATAACAATTGACTTGTATTGCGCTTCTACTGTATACTAGCACTTTATGCAGATTGACTCATTTCATCCTCACATCAATCCTGTGACATAGGTACTTTTATTATCCCCATTTTACAGATGAAGAATCAGATGCACAAAAAAGGCAAGTGACTTGCCTAAGGTCACACAGGAAGTGGTGGCGCCCCAGGCATTCTGGCTCCAGAGCCTGTAGTATGTATGTATATAATAAATATTTACTGATGGAGCTCATAGATCACCACTGCCAGCAGTGTGCCCTTAGACAAATCTTTTTCTCCCTCTGAACCTCAGTTTTGTTGTTGTTGTTTTTTATCTTTGAATGGGAAATAATAGTCCCTACTTTGTAGGGCTGGTGTGAACACTAAACAGATAGGTTATGGTGCAAGCTCAGCCCAGGGTCCAATAAAAGGTAGAGGCTCTTGTCAGGAGTGGGACGAATGGGACAAAGCTGAAGGAGGGGAGAGGACGGAGGGATTGGGGTCAGCCAGCAGGGCAGGGGCGGGGTTAGCAGTCAGGGAAGGTGTCCTGGACAAAAGTGGTATTCCTGTGGCCTCAAAAGATGAGTAAGTTTCAAATAAAGAGAATATAGGGAGGGAATTCCAGGCCACCGGACCAGGAAGGGTGAAAATATGCAAGTGGGAGTAACAAAGGAGATTCCTATGAGGGCCCCTTGGGGCTACAGCCTGCTGAGGGGAGAACCTTGGGAGATGAAGCCAGAGAGGCTTTGAAGGCCAAGTGAAGGAGCCTGGCCTTTCTCTGGCCGGTCATGGGGAACCAGGAAATGTCTGCAGGTAGGGGAGGTCAGAGCCAGGCTTTGGAAAGATGCCGCTGGAGGCTGTTCAGGGCTGAGAGTGAATAAGGAGACAGGAGGCAGGGAAGCCAAGACACGGCCAGCTCTTAGGGGTCCACAGTACAGCCTGAAGGGTGTGGGGGCAGGTGCATGTAATGGAGCCTGCCAAGTCATTTGCTTCCTATCCCAAGTTCAAAGGCAGAGCACACCTCTCAAACTGCAGCTGAGCCTGGTGCTAGGGCCATGTCACTCACTGGCAGTCCAGCATCCCATTCGCTGCCTTTGGCACAGGTCCCACTAACCCTGGTCAGCAGCCAGAGACAGATGAATAAGCAATAGAGTTGAGGAGGGAGAGGAGAGGAGACCCAGGAGGCAGGTGAAGGCGGGGGTGATGACCCCAAGGACAGTGGGGGCCTCTGGCTCAGGCCCTCTGTACTGGTCCTCTTGCCACAGGATGAGGAGTCTGCAGGGTCAAGGAGTATGACAGTTTGAAGTTCTTTTGTGAATCCCAGAAAAGATCATGTTCTTAAATTGATCCATCCCTGGAGGTGTGGGGCCCTTTGATTGCATTAAGGGACATTTTGATTCGATCCCTTGATTATGTCACTTTAGGGCCTTTGATTGTACTACATCAGTGAGGCATGACCCAGAGTGGGTCTCCACCCTCTTGCTGGGGTCTTATATAAACTGAGAACTGGAAGCAGAAACACACACAGAGAAAGACAGCTGCCTTTTTACCCTGCCATGTGAGAAAGGACCAGAGAAGGCCCGAGAGGCTCAGGGAGAGGCTGGAGGTCGGAGGCTGGAATCAGCAGAGAAGCTGAAAGAGCAGGCCTGAAGCAAGGAGAAGGCAGAGACCCAGATGGAGAGCCACCATATTGTCTTGCTACATGGCAGGACTCCAGGATCAACAGCAGCAAAACTTTGGTGAGAAAGCATCTCTAGTGGTGCCTTGATTTGGACATTTTCACAGACTTGTAACTATAAGAGTTGACCCAATTAAATTCCCTTTACAAAAGCCGACCCATTTTTGATAATTTTTGCATTGGCAGGCTTTGGCAAACTAAAACAAGGGGTCATGTATACCTGAGGTCTGTGCCTGCTTCTAGACCATGATCCAGAGGTCTGGGCCCCAGAAGAGTAGAGAAGGTGGCTTGAAGTTGGGAAGAAGCAGAAAAGAATTTATGGGAAACAGCTGCCAAGTCAAATGGAAACTTGGGAAGAAAGATGTCTAAATTTTAGAAAATTTCCCTGGGTTTTGTGAGACAAAATGTCACCTTTTTCTGTCTTGTCAGTAAATAGTTTGCAGATTTTTCAAGGTTTTTGCTTGTTTTTTTTAAAAAAATTATTATATATATATCAATGTTATATGCTTCTCAGCTAACACAAGACAACAACTGCAATAACAATAAAGCTGCTTTGGTCAGCAGTTACCTTCCCCCCCTCCCCCCCGCTTTATTTTTGTTCGTTTCTTAATATTGTGAGATTTGGGATGATGTCCATTCTAACTACTTCAGGCTGAGATGGGATGGGGATATTGTGGGGCAGAGGAATGGAATTGTTTTCTTGCAGTTGAAAATACTCCTTCCTTTTGAGCTGAGGCTGGTCCATCATCATTGTTTTGTTAGTTCTCCAGGGCAGACCCAAAGAACTGGAGACTAGGAGTTGGCCATATATCTGCTGGGTTTCAGGGCTCCACCAGCACAGGAATAATCTGAAGGCTTTAAGTCTCTGAGAAATATACTTAACAAGTAAATGGAAAATTCTAGGTTCAAATAAAAATAGAAGAATCATGATTAGGGTATTCATACCAAAGTATAACTAAATTATATTGGGGAGATAGCTTTTCATATATTCCCAGATAAAGCCCATTGAGGGGGTGTTGATTTTGTGTGACTGTGTGGCTTGCCTATGGTGTCTGAATATCCCTAGGAGCACTTTTGTTTTGTTTACTGTGGCAGTTTGTGGGGTCTTGCTGAGACCTGCATAAGTATAAAACCTCTGTTTTATTTAATATTTCCCCCATTTGGTCAAGGTCTTTCTCCAAATGCATTGCTGATTAATGCTTTGTAATACTCTCTAAGTGCCAGGGAAGATCATCCCTGAGAGTCATGTCCCATGTCAGGGGGAAGGTAGTGAGTTGATTTGTAATGTTTAGCTTAGAGAGAGTCCACATTTGAGCAACAAGGAAGTTTTCAGGAAGCAACTCTTAGGCATGAATTGTAATTAGGCTTAGTTTCATTATTAAAGGAATAAGGTTCATAAGTGCAAGGATTAAGATCAAGGTCTTGGATTATTAGCCTATTTTCCTTTATCAGGCAAGACTTATATATTCCAGAGTTTCTGGCCATCTTATTTGAGAAAGTAGTAGGACTTACCCAGAAGGGAAGTTTAATATTTTGTTAACTACCGTGCAGGCCTCTATCTATTCAGAAAACATACCTGTGGCAACAAGTCTATGTTTATGTCCCATAGGAGTATGTAGATACATAACGTTCAAGCTGTTTAAAAGTTCCTGTCTGTCTAGACACCTGACTGTGTAAAACAGTATAATTTACAGGGAAATTTGGTTGTTTCTGTGACATATAACATCTTTCTAATAGTAAAATATGCAACATTCCCAACTCTTCCCCCATTGTTAACACTTAACACTGGTGTGGTACCTCTGTTACATTTGATCTAAGAATGTTAAAATATTACTGTTAATGAGTTGGACTCAGATGTGACTTCTCTACACATGACTCTTCTGTCCCTTTTATTTGAACCTATAGTTGGTGCTAGAGTTGGTAGGTGTACATCCAAGAGACTTGAATCTCTGGGCTGTCCATGTGCCAGCTGGGACCTGAGCCTCAGCAGAGTTGCAACACCTACTCTCCAGTTGAGTGGACTCACCCAGGACAACTAACAAGGAGGTGAGGATGGACAACCACCATACCAAGGAACCGAGAGAGTCTACAACTGCAAGCAAGAAAGTCCCATCCATCAGCCATATGGGATTGAAGTCCCCTCTCAATTAGAGGTGGAGTGGGCATCACCATCCCAGAATCCTCAGGACTGGGGAATAAAATATGGACTAGAGTAGACTTACTGGTATTCTACTGTAGACTTATTGTGATTCTAGCAATGGAAGAAATTATATCATTGATGTGGAGGCAGTGGCCACTGGAGGTGCTGAAGTCAGGGAGAGGGAAAAAGAGGTGTAATATGGAGGCATTTCCAGGACTTGGAATTGATGAATGACATTGCAATGACAGATACAAGCCATTATATATCCTGCCATAACCTACAGAATTGAGTGGGAGAGAGTGTAAACTAAAATACAAACTATAGTCCATGCTTAGTGGCAATGCTCCAAAATGTGTTCATCAATTACAATGAATGTACCACACTAATGAAAGAAGTTGTTAATGTGGGGAAAAGTGGGAGGTCTGGGGAGTGGGGCAAATGGCAATCTCTTATATATTTTTTTTATGTAACATTTTATGTAATCTAAGTATCTTTTACAAATAAATAAAACATATATATTACTATTAGCTATGGACCATATTTTGCTTTAGGTGTATTTTTCCCCATATAACACCCTGTTATTAACACCCTATTATTAACACCCTGTATGAGTGACATACTTTTGTTTTAGATCCTGAAAGAACATTCTTATACCAATATTATGAACCCCAATCCTCACCCACCCCAAGGCTCACTGTGTTCTGCAATCCCATGTTGTATCCTCTAGGTTTCCTTATAGTAACATATATGACCCCAACCCTCCCCCTTCAACCATGCTCACACACAAACCTCAGCACTGCCATCCACACTCACAGTATCACACTGCCATCACCTCTGTCCATCCCCAAACCACTAGAATCGACTTCATTATAAATCCCGCATGGTTTAAGCATCAGCTCCGCATACCAGGAGGTAGAACCCCATTCTATCATATTCTATGAGTATACTCATTATAATGACTTCATATTAGTGAGATCATACAATATTTGACCTTCTGTGTCTGGCTTATTTCATTCAACATAAGGTCCTCAAGGTCCATCCACATTGTCCTATGCATCAGTATTTCATTCCTTCTTACAGCTGAATAAAACTCCATCGTATGAATACATGACGTTTTGTTTATCCATTCATCTGCTGGTGGGCATTTGGGTTGCTTCCATCTTCTAGCAGTTGTGAATAGTGTTGCTGTGAGCCCTGGTATGCAGGTGTCTGTTGTGTCCCTGCTTTCAGTTCTTCTGGGTATATACCTAGTAGGGGGATTGCCAGCTCAAATGGCAAGTCTATATTTCGGTTCCTGAGAAACAGCCACACTGTCTCCCACCGTGACTGCACCATTCTACGTTCCTACCAGCAGTGAATGAGTGTGGCTATTTCTCCACATCCTCTCCAACACTTGTAGTTTTCTGTTTTTCTAAGGTGGCCAGGCTAGTAGGTGTGAAATAATATCTCATCATGGTTTCGATTTACATTTCCCTAATAGCTAGTGATGTTGAGCATCTTTTAAGCCTTTTTTCAAGGCTTTTTGAGTCAAATTTGCATTCTTTTTTACTGGAGAGAGGCCAGAAAGGGGCACATGCCAACCCAGATGTACTTGGGTTGCACGGGAGGAAGCTGAGCTCCAGTGCAGTCAGCTCCTGCAGCCAGGGCCACACAGCCTGGACAAACATCTGGGCGTGGGGGGCCTGGAGGCCATGCCCTTTCCCTCACTGGTCTGCTCAACTGTGCCCCAAGAGAGAACCCCGGAGAATCAGCTCTTCTCTCCTCTCCCTCTTTCTTCTCATTAAAAACAGAAACCAGGATGCTAGGTTTTCAGTTCAGAAAACTCATTTGCCTATCAGGGCAGTAAATCACTGGAATGTGGCCGTGCATTCATTCAACAATTATGAATAAGCTTCTCTAGGGCGATTCTTATGCACAGTCCAGACCCAGTCCCTGCCCTCACAGGCCAGTGGGAGAGCCAGTCAAGAACACAGGTTGTTAAAGAGTGCGATAAAAATAATAGCTAACATTGATTGAGTGCTGACTAAGTACTTTACATGTATTAACTTCTTGATTCCTCAGAGCAACCTTGTGCAGCAGTTTTTAGCATTGTTATTCCCATTTTATGGATGAGGCAACTAAGACACAGAGGGGTTAAGTAACTTGCTCAAGGTCACACAGCCAGTAAGGGGCTGAGCTGGGATTTAAACCCTGGGCCCTTAACTTCTATGCTCTCCTACCTTTCTGATAGGGTACATCCACACTGGGATGGAGGCCCTGGGGTTGGGAAGCCCAGGGTGGCCTTTTAGAGGAGGACATATCTAGGACAAGCTCTGAAATGTCATTCAAGTGACAGAGGAGGAAGAAGAAGAGTGTTCTAGGCAGAGGGAACAGCATAAGTGAAGGCTGTTTGGAGAAAGGGAGCTATTCTCAGCCCATTTTAGGGAGCATAAGAAGGATGGGGTCTGGGAAAGTCAAGAAAGGGGACAGGCAGAGATGGGCAGTGCCCTCCTGAGCACCTGGCATAGGAGGGGAGGCTACAGGATAGGGAGACCTGCAGCAGGTGTCATCCTCACCCCCCACTACAACCTCAGAAAATGTGTCCCAGTAGAATGGGTGCACACCTGAAATGCCTTCCATCTGTGCTGCACACCTCTGGATTGGACCACATTTGCTGTCCTCAAGAGTCTGGGGAAGCAGATGTGGCTTAAGCAGTTGGGCACCTGCCTACCACATGGAGGTCCCAGGTTCAATTCCTGGTGCCTCCTAAAAAAAAAAGAAGACGAGCAGACACAGAGAGCAGACAGCGAGTGTAAGCAACAATGGGAGGTGATAAATAAATAAAATAAATCTTTAAAAAAAAAAAAGTCTGATAGGCTGGAAGGAAGACAGACCATGGGGCAAAGTGAATTGATGGGTGTGGAATATGTCATGAGCTGCCTTTCCAGCTGGTGGGCCTGGGAGGAGGCAGGGGTGGGGGTTGCATCTGCTGGCCTCACAGGTGGGGGAAGGGGCTGAGGTGTCTGGCAGGGCCAGCAAGAGCCCAGGGAGAGGAAGCTGGACTAATGGGCAGGGGCAAGGCTGGGAATGGCCTCCAATGCCAGAACTAGGAATTAGAACTTGAGTGATGGGGGAAGGTCGCTAAGCAGGGGAGAGCCAGGGTGGCTGGCTTATCATTGACCCCTCCCTGGCCAGTACTTCCAGCCTCCCAGGCCCTCTCAGGGGAGAGCAGAGTCAGGCCTCACCTCGGCCTGCCAGGGAGCCCAGCCAAGAGCCCTCGGCAGCTGGGAAGGTGGCTGTGTGCGGGCCCGCCGGGAGCCCTGGAAGAGGAATGCTGCTTAATTAATGCTCCACTGCCGCTTGGCAGGCCTCGCCTTGTGGGAACAGCTGCCAGGACAGGCCTGCCAGGGCGCCACCGGCCGGGCCTGTGGATCATTTGGTGTTGAAGGGTGAGGAGGCTGCAGGCCAGGAGCCGGGGACAGGGGTTCATGGGCCAGGCCCCTGCCTCCAGCCACGCACGTGTTCTCCTGTCCCCTTCACAGCTAATACAGCAATAATAATAATAATAATAATATTAGCCAACGAGGGATTCCGCTGTGGTAGGCCCTGAGTTAAGGACGCTGAACTCCCCTCTCTTCTAATCCCCACAAGGCCCAGTGAGGCGGCTCCTGTTATTATCTCTATTTTCCCTGCCCTGGGTCAGGCCATTAGAAAGCAACAGTAGGGAAGCTGGGATTGGGACCCAAGCCACATGGACCCTGGCAGTGTGTGCATCATAACTGCCCAGCTGTGCCAGCTCTGAGGGGGACACTGAGGCCCCGGGGCAGTGGGATGCCCATCCCAAGGCCAGGTGGCCTTAAAGGGAGCCCTGGGGACACTGGAGAAAAGACCTGCAGGGGGACCGGCCACACCCCTGGCCTCTGCTTGACTTGCACCTTCCCAGGCTCCCCAGCAATGCTGGCTCACCACCTCCAGGGTGTCTTCCCGGGGCCTCCACCCATTTGGTCCAGTTCCGCCACCTGGGCCCACAGAGGCATGGAAACAGCACCACCCACTGGTGCTCTCAGCCTGGGCTGCACCCCTCAGAGGACACTCTCAAATTCCCTATTACCCCACCCCGCAGACTGGACCACAGAGGCTCAGAGGGGTGGGGGACAGGTAGGTCCAGGCCTCTCAGCTGGAAAGGGGCAGAGCCAGGAAGGGCACCCAGGCCTGCCAACACCAAGACTTAGCCCTTCCCTGACCCAGAGGTGTGTTTTTAAGTTTGGTCAATTTCCCACCAATAAAAGGACCCTGCGCGGTCCACAAACAAATTTTTATATTCCTTCTTCATCCTCTCTTTTTTTGCTACTTTTTAAGTGAGATATAATCCACATACTACAAAATTTATCCTTTTAAAGTGTACAATTCAGTGGTTTTTAGTATATTCACAAATTTTAGTGTATCCACTATCTAATTCCAGAACATTTTCATCACCCCAAAAAGAGACCCTGTACATATTAAGCAATTACTCCCCATCCCCCAGCCTCAGCCGCAGGCAATCACTAATCTCCTTTCTGTCTCATGGACATTTCATATAAATAGAGTTATATACAATGTGTGTTGTGTCTGGTTTCTTTCACAGCATGATGTCATCAGGGTTCATCCATGTTGTAGCATGTCAGGACTTTATTCTTTTTTACAACCAAATAATATTCCATTGAGTGATTATACCACATTTTGTTTCCTCTTTCATCAGTTGATGAACTGCTGGGCTGTTTCCACTTTTGGGCTAAGCACTTTAGCTGAACTCTCAATGACCCTCTGAGGAGATGCTATTAGCCTCATCACATAGATAAAGACACTGAGGCCCAGAGAGGTTAAGCCACCCATCCGAGGTCACTCAGCTAGTGAGTGGCAGTGCTGCGCTCTGCTCCAGGAGCTCTGGAGAGGATGGCCATAACCACTGCACCATAGAGCCCCCCGCCAAAGGAAGACGGCGCCGGTCAGCACACCAAGCACACTGCACCAGCGGTGGCACCTGGTGGGCTTTTAGCCAAAGGTGGTGCTTCTCAGCAGCATTTCTGAAGGTGGCACAGCCAGGGGACTCGAGCTAGGGCAGGAGTGCCAGGACACCCAGGGCTGCAGAATAGCCATCTCAGCACATACAGAGATGCTCCCGGGAACAAGGGCGTGGCCCTGACCCCTCTGCTGAGCACCCACGGCCTGTAGCTTGAAGCCAGGACTCCTCTCTGGGGTCCAAAGCCCTGCCTCTGGGCAGCAGGGGAGGCTCCAGGCTGGGCCGGCACTGCTCGGCATTGCGTTTTGAGGCAGGTCTGCCTCCCCTGGGCTTCCAACCATTACACGATGAGAGCAGAAATCTTAGCACTTTCTTTTTTAAGTTACAAAGGCAATGCAATATATGAACAAAAGCTTGTGGCCTAGAAACGTGTAAAGAATATAGAAGTATCTATAATTTAAAAAAATAAGCTCCTTTCTGGGGCCCCCCACCTCCAAAGGAGCCATTCCAAAGGTAGTGATATGTAAGCCTTTTTCTGTGGATTCGGGCACACGTTTTACATCTACCTTTTTAGAGGTGATTTAAGTCCCTAAATGGAGGCAGTCGCACTATTCTGTGACCTGCTGTCCTCCCACCACCAGCACTTTCCTAGACCAGTAATCTGGATCCTCCTCAGTCATATTTTATACAGCTCCCTCGTGGTCCACGGCATGGATGGGCTTTTGTCTCATCTCTCGTCTACTGGTGCCATTTGGCTGGCCTTCATCTATCCAATGCTGCAGCAAACACCTTGCTTACCCCCCTCTGTACACAGGTCTAAGTACCTCTATAGGACAGATTGCCAGAAGTGGAACCACTGGGTCAAGGGACAGGCACATTTTAAAGAATCCCACCAAAAATGTGGTTCCCACTTGCACTCCCGCCACCATCAGGCGAGCATGCCTTTCTCCTCACTTGCCTTCCAGTACTAGGTTTTATGGGTCTCTAACTGCTGGTCCGACAGGAAAACCACTTCTTTGAATGGAATCATACATGTAAAAGAGAGAAACTTGTAGCTGCCCTCATTGAAGAGGCTGAGGGGCTGGAGAGCCACCACTCCCCTTCCCCACGGCCCCACTGATCTAGAGTGTCCCTCTAGGGCCTTCCACGCCTGGTATCTAGGATTCTGTCCACCTACACCTGACCTTAGTCCTCAGTCTCTTGGTCCTCTCCCCGTGGTTTGCCCCCCCCCCCAGGGAGCTTGGGGACAGAAAAGGGGCTGGCCAGCCTTCTTCCTCAGCTGCACCCACTGTCCCATAATAAATGTGCCTTTGGGGAGGGACTTCTGGAGTCAGCATGTTCACTGGAGAGCATGTGCAATGGGGGCACTTTACATATCCGGATCTGAAGGTGTTTTAATCAGAGGGGAGCCTGGGGCAGCCTGGCTCCCTCTCACCCTGTGACCCAAGCTGGCCTTTGGCGGAAGCCCGGGTCCTGGTCTTGCCTCTGCCTTGGCTTCGCTGTGTAGACCCTGGCTGGCACGTGGCTACCAGGCTGGGGACACCCCTCTCAGGGAGTGGATGCAGAATCGGAGCCCTCCATGCTTCGGCACCTGGCACGGGAGGACGGGAGGGGCTGGGAAGGCAGAGGAAGGGAGCCCACCTAACCCCTCAGGGCCCGCACTCTGGGGTGCTTCCTCTGATGCTCCCATCCCACTGCTCTTATGCAGCCTGCTGAGCTTGGCACGCTGGAATCCCAACTGGCCAACATGGCATTGTGTGTGTGTATGCACGAGTCATTTGCGCATGAGCACGTGTGCACAGAAGTGCAGGCCTAGGTGCAAAACGTGTTCCTGGACATGCAGCTGGGGGCACTGTGGCATGACCACAGGCTTGTGGGCCTGTGTCTCAGGGGATGGGGAGTCCCTCTGTGTTCCTGTGTGTGTCAGCATGTGGCCGTGTGTGTGGCTGTGGGTGCCCCTGAAGTGTGTATACTTGCTGAGAAGTGGCTGTGTAGATGTGTGCACATGCCTACGTATGTGTGCATGCATGAGGATGTATGTGCGCCTGGGGAATATGCATTGCAGGTGTAGGAACACAAATGAGTGACATGAGCGTGCATGCAGGTGTGGTGCTCTGAGTAGGCTGGAGAACACGTGTATGAAGTGTGTGTAAGGGTAGAGGGTGTGTGTGCACTGGTATGCTCACATGCACGTGGATCTAAAGGGGCTTGAGTTTGCACATGGGCACAGCAGCTTATGGAAATACTGTGACTGCAGCTGTGAACACACACAGATGCGCATTTGCCCAGGGAGCTGCCTGGGGCCTGGGAGCCATGACATCTCCTCCAGGGTCCCACCCCCACCTGGCCTGGCCCTTTCTCCCCTACTCACTCTAAGAAGCAAACAAAGGGATAATGTCAGGGTATAAACTCCAGATGTCTTGTTTTATTGACATGTAAAGTTGGGGAGAAGTATTTTAACTAGTAAGTCATTAGCAGCCTTAAGTATTTTTTTAGGAGGTACCTGGATTTGGACCCAGGACCTTGTACATCGAAAGCAGGCGCTCAACCACTGAGCTCCATCTGCTCCCCAATGAGAGCTGGTTTTTTCATTTGTTTGTTTTTAGAAGGTACCGGAGATTGAACCCAGGACCTCGTATATGGGAAGCAGAGGTGCTCAGTCACTTGAGCTGCATCCGACCCCCTTATGTATTTTTAAAACAAATATGGATATATTGTAGATGCACAATTCCTATGGAATTTGAAGAAAAGCATGAAAAGCAGAGGATTCCCCACCCCCAAGCTCAGGGAACTTTTCCAGATCTGGGAGAGCAGCACTGGATAAAGTGCGTACGAAGTCAGGAAGGAAAGGGAGAGAGGAGACAGAGCCGAGAACCCCTGTCCCAGTTTCCGCGGCTGCTCACCCAGGAGCCCTACCCCGTTCCCAGGGAGAGCACTGTCCTGGGCCCAGGAGCCCCCAGCTGGCTTAGGTGGGGCAGAGCAATGAGTGTATCAGACAGAGCCCTGGCCTGGAGGTCAGGAAGCAGCAGGCCCAGCCCCTGCTCTGACAGCGGCTGGACGAGATTCGGCCTCGGTTTCGTCTGTAACCTGGGATTATCGTACCTACCTGGGGCTTCTGCTGCAAGGAAGCTCAAAATGCAAGTCCTGACATCTGCCCACCTCTCTCTGCTCACTTCCCTCCTGCCTCCAGAACAATTTCTATCCATCCCCCAGGCTCTCTTACCCACTCTGAGAGTGCTTTCTGGCCTCATGCCTGACCCAGAAACTTCTACCCCCCGTCGCCATCTGGACACATATTTGTCTGTCTTCCCTACTAGACTGTAAGGTCC